>CAWUFW010019091.1:0-198597 GCA_963921515.1 Calotriton arnoldi
GTTGGGAATGAGAGGACGTTCTGAGATCAAAGGTTTTCTGCTCGTATACCTTGAGGCATTGTCCTACACACAATTTAGGATGGGAAGGAAAATAAGGATAAAAAACAGAGTTTAAATTTGTCTTGGTACGTTTGTTAATATGAAACATAACTCCAGTAGGAGAAAACTGTCGAGAAGAAATATCCATAGCTCTAACATCAGAAACACGTTTGATAGAAACCAGGCACAAAACATGGTAAGTTTAGCAGAAAGCATTTTCAGTGAAAGAGCTGAATTATCTGGCCAATCAGAAAACAATTTAAAGACCAAATTTACGTCCCATAAATTAGAATACTTAGCCAACGGAGATTTCGAGAATCGTACTCCTCTTAACAGGCGACAAATCAGAGGGTGAACTCCAACTGGCTTGCCATCGATCGGACAGTGATTGAGGGATATTGCTGACCTATACAAATTGACCGTTCTGTGGGACTTACCTGCGCTGGCTTCAGAAGCCAGAAAATGGACGATAAAATTCAGAGGAGCTGAAAAGGGATCGATATGTTTTCCCAGACACCAGCTTGCCCATAAAGTCCAGGCAGATTTTTAAGCTTTGGATGTAGCTGGGGCCCAGGCTTTGCTGATGAAGAGAGAAGCTTCTTGCGAAATGAGGAGATCAGGAGAGACAGACTGGAGACCTTCCATGCTGACAGCACCAGCAAAGTGGCGCAAGGGCCTTGTAAATAAGCCCCACGATCTTTAGGTAACAGGAAGTCAGTGATGGACTCGGCATAAGAATTAAACCAGCAGTGTAATTACCAAGTGACCTGTAGTCAGCTCACTGATACTGTATCCATGTAGCTAGTCTCGTGAGGGTACAAGGCGGAGATACCCCGGCTGGATTCAAACCGTACCTGGCGGAACGCACGTAGATCCGGGCAGAAGGTGCATTCAGGGCACTTACACCCACAAATAAAAACTTACACATACAGATACTCTTCACGTGCTTTCAGTGGAATGGTTGATAGAAAGGTCCCATGCGTTTTTGGTATTTACAAGCACGAACACTCTCCAGGGGTCCTTAGCCCTGCAGGCGCCAAGGCTTGTTACTGTTGTACTGAGACCTTTCTACTTGGATGAGAAAAGGACCAGAGGGAGAGGCCTACGCCCAGCAGGGCTGTTTGAACCCAAAATGTTGCCTATGAAAACACTAATAAAGTATCTCTCTGTCTTCTTTATTTTCTGCCTCTCTTCTCTCCAGCCTGCCTCGCTCTATTTCTTTTTTCTCTTTCTCACTCCCTCCATCTATCACTTCTCAGTCTCTCTTCTGTATCCACTCTTGCACTTTCTACCTCCTCTTCTCTCTCAGCCTGATCTTTACCGCCTCATCTCGTACTCTTGTTAGAGCAGTTCAATTGACCACTACACTCGTCAGCTACACACCTGCCAGTCTCCTTATTAAGATTTTGAATATGGCTGAACTTCGCACCAGCAAACTGGACCTGGCTCTTGCATCTGTTTAAATTGTGGAGAACCAACACGGAGTGATGGTCAGACACACAGGGGCCTCTGAAAGGAGTCTCGTGACCCCAAAAACCAAATACTCAGACAGAAAATTGTATTTTTAATGGCATATTATAAAACCACGTGTTACTGCACTACACATCTGTCAGGATGGCCGAGCGGTCTAAGGCGCTGCGTTCAGGTCGCAGTCTCCTCTGGAGGCGTGGGTTCGAATCCCACTTCTGACACAATATCTGCTTTTAGATTTTCATGTGTTTATTCTAAGGTGGTTGTCAATGTAAACAGGGCACGCAGTTCAAATTGAAAGTGACATGCATACACCGTTGTAACTAAAGTTTACGTTTTATGCTTTTTATTGAACATGAAAGAATTCGTGTGAGGAACTCGAAAAGACTCTCAAAATATTTCGTTTAGAAATTAATTTCCGAATTGACATCTTAAACCGTGAGTGCATTTTTTGCCCCTCACCAAATTATATTTCTCTGACGGTTGTTCACATTTTCAGTCTGTTGCCCGGGCTACTGTTTTTACTTTCTATCTTGCAGCTAGCTGTTCCCTCTCTGCCCTCAAGGTGGCACTTTATCTTCAGACAAGCCTTGCGAAATGAAATAACCTTCTGAAATAACTAGAACACATTTTCTCAGAGTTATAAATAAATCACCTTTGGTGGGCACTGAGCAGTTCTCTTTCACAGCAACAGTTGCCAGTGGGTTAATACATAAACTCATGTTTTATTAGAGGCCATTTCAAATCTCTAAAGCCACTTGGCGCTGTTTAGCAACTTTTCCCGCACTGTAAATAATATTTGAATATAGATCATGTTACTTGTCATCTTTGGGCCGAGTATAGAAAAATAACAGTTTTAATGTCTTCTTGCCTAAAGTCTTGCCATAAAAGTTCAAGACTCAAGACAGGGCAGATTAGTAGTACATGAAGGACTGAAATGACTTGGAGAATATGTGGATTATTTTAAGGTACATATTATAGCCGGTGAACGGACGAAACATCGAACTAAAAATACTGATTATTGTACTTTTTTTGTGTCATAGCGGGATGTGGGTTTTGTAGGGGTGCAGGGTGAGAAGTAATTTATTTATAATTAATAATTCATTTTAAACATTATTAAAGATTTAATTGATAATTAAATATTGAAATTGTGTAATTGATTTATTTTTTTCAGTTAAGTTTTAGGTGCGGGTTGTGTGGTTTGTAGGGGTATTGGATAGGAAGTAAATTAATTATAATGAATTAATAATTACGTTATTAATCATTAATTATGTAATTGATAATTATGGTAATTGTGTAATGAATTTAGTTTTTAAGTTATGTTTTACGTGTGGGTTATGGGATTTGTAGGAGTACAGGCTGGGAGGTCAATTCATTTTAGTTAATTAATAATATATTTCTAATTATTAATTATTTAATTGATAATAAATTACGTATATTATGTAATTAATTTATTTTTTGAGGTATCTTTTAGGTGCGGGTTGTTGGGTTTATACGGGTACAGGGTGGGAAGTAAATTAATTATATTTAATTAATTATGTTTTTAATCATTAATTATGTAATTCATAATGTAGATTTTCCTAATAGTTATGACGGAAAGTCTTAATTTTATTAAAGACACGGAGGCGAGTATTATGCTTTCTTATCTTTCATTTATTCAAATAGCAGCCAAGATAAGTACTAAAACTACAGTTCCCAGAGGGCCAAGCGAACCGCTGGCCAATGGGAACACACAAAGTCACATAACCATAACCAATGAGAGTGCAGTCCTAGGTATAACGTCAGTACTGACTGCGAACAGCCCTCTTTTCGCCGGCGAGCAGCTCAGATAAAATCCATAAACAGAGGAACAATGGAGAAAACAATACAGAAGGCCAAAGTCCAGGAAAAAAGATCTTGACCATAATCCAACAAGGTCGAGCAAAAGGCAGGAACTACGGTGGTAGACGCAGGACGGGACGAATGGACATCACGGAGAGGCATAGAACTCTCTTGAAGATCATGAATCCCATCACGAAGACGCGGGAGGCAAAGCTGGAACCGCTGTAGGGAGGGAGAAAACACATATTAGAAGTGTTGCGGCGGGATAATACTCGCCTCCGTGTCTTTAATAAAATTAAGACTTTCCGTCATAACTATTAGGAAAATCTACATTTTATGGCAAGACCGGAGGCTCCTATTATGCTTGTTCAAAGCATATCAACAACCAAAGAAGCAGCAGTAACAACAGGTTTGCAATAAAACATCCGGAATACATTGTCATTAGACCAGTCCGCTGATCTCAGAATGTCCTCCAAATGAGAGCCTGCCCAAAAAGCTTTGGAAGCCATGGCTCCTCTGGTGGAATGAGCCCCGAAACCGACACATCAATGCCGGCAAGGGACATGACCCAACGAACCCACCGGGCTAGGGTGGCGGAGGAAACAGGGAGATGGGGCTTGGGGAAAGAAATGAGAAGTTGGGAATGAGAGGACGTTCTGAGATCAAAGGTTTTCTGCTCGTATACCTTGAGGCATTGTCCTACACACAATTTAGGATGGGAAGGAAAATAAGGATAAAAAACAGAGTTTAAATTTGTCTTGGTACGTTTGTTAATATGAAACATAACTCCAGTAGGAGAAAACTGTCGAGAAGAAATATCCATAGCTCTAACATCAGAAACACGTTTGATAGAAACCAGGCACAAAACATGGTAAGTTTAGCAGAAAGCATTTTCAGTGAAAGAGCTGAATTATCTGGCCAATCAGAAAACAATTTAAGGACCAAATTTACGTCCCATAAATTAGAATACTTAGCCAACGGAGATTTCGAGAATCGTACTCCTCTTAACAGGCGACAAATCAGAGGGTGAACTCCAACTGGCTTGCCATCGATCGGACAGTGATTGAGGGATATTGCTGACCTATACAAATTGACCGTTCTGTAGGACTTACCTGCGCTGGCTTCAGAAGCCAGAAAATGGACGATAAAATTCAGAGGAGCTGAAAAGGGATCGATATGTTTTCCCAGACACCAGCTTGCCCATAAAGTCCAGGCAGATTTTTAAGCTTTGGATGTAGCTGGGGCCCAGGCTTTGCTGATGAAGAGAGAAGCTTCTTGCGAAATGAGGAGATCAGGAGAGACAGACTGGAGACCTTCCATGCTGACAGCACCAGCAAAAGTGGCGCAAGGGCCTTGTAAATAAGCCCCACGATCTTTAGGTAACAGGAAGTCAGTGATGGACTCGGCATAAGAATTAAACCAGCAGTGTAATTACCAAGTGACCTGTAGTCAGCTCACTGATACTGTATCCATGTAGCTAGTCTCGTGAGGGTACAAGGCGGAGATACCCCGGCTGGATTCAAACCGTACCTGGCGGAACGCACGTAGATCCGGGCAGAAGGTGCATTCAGGGCACTTACACCCACAAATAAAAACTTACACATACAGATACTCTTCACGTGCTTTCAGTGGAATGGTTGATAGAAAGGTCCCATGCGTTTTTGGTATTTACAAGCACGAACACTCTCCAGGGGTCCTTAGCCCTGCAGGCGCCAAGGCTTGTTACTGTTGTACTGAGACCTTTCTACTTGGATGAGAAAAGGACCAGAGGGAGAGGCCTACGCCCAGCAGGGCTGTTTGAACCCAAAATGTTGCCTATGAAAACACTAATAAAGTATCTCTCTGTCTTCTTTATTTTCTGCCTCTCTTCTCTCCAGCCTGCCTCGCTCTATTTCTTTTTTCTCTTTCTCACTCCCTCCATCTATCACTTCTCAGTCTCTCTTCTGTATCCACTCTTGCACTTTCTACCTCCTCTTCTCTCTCAGCCTGATCTTTACCGCCTCATCTCGTACTCTTGTTAGAGCAGTTCAATTGACCACTACACTCGTCAGCTACACACCTGCCAGTCTCCTTATTAAGATTTTGAATATGGCTGAACTTCGCACCAGCAAACTGGACCTGGCTCTTGCATCTGTTTAAATTGTGGAGAACCAACACGGAGTGATGGTCAGACACACAGGGGCCTCTGAAAGGAGTCTCGTGACCCCAAAAACCAAATACTCAGACAGAAAATTGTATTTTTAATGGCATATTATAAAACCACGTGTTACTGCACTACACATCTGTCAGGATGGCCGAGCGGTCTAAGGCGCTGCGTTCAGGTCGCAGTCTCCTCTGGAGGCGTGGGTTCGAATCCCACTTCTGACACAATATCTGCTTTTAGATTTTCATGTGTTTATTCTAAGGTGGTTGTCAATGTAAACAGGGCACGCAGTTCAAATTGAAAGTGACATGCATACACCGTTGTAACTAAAGTTTACGTTTTATGCTTTTTATTGAACATGAAAGAATTCGTGTGAGGAACTCGAAAAGACTCTCAAAATATTTCGTTTAGAAATTAATTTCCGAATTGACATCTTAAACCGTGAGTGCATTTTTTGCCCCTCACCAAATTATATTTCTCTGACGGTTGTTCACATTTTCAGTCTGTTGCCCGGGCTACTGTTTTTACTTTCTATCTTGCAGCTAGCTGTTCCCTCTCTGCCCTCAAGGTGGCACTTTATCTTCAGACAAGCCTTGCGAAATGAAATAACCTTCTGAAATAACTAGAACACATTTTCTCAGAGTTATAAATAAATCACCTTTGGTGGGCACTGAGCAGTTCTCTTTCACAGCAACAGTTGCCAGTGGGTTAATACATAAACTCATGTTTTATTAGAGGCCATTTCAAATCTCTAAAGCCACTTGGCGCTGTTTAGCAACTTTTCCCGCACTGTAAATAATATTTGAATATAGATCATGTTACTTGTCATCTTTGGGCCGAGTATAGAAAAATAACAGTTTTAATGTCTTCTTGCCTAAAGTCTTGCCATAAAAGTTCAAGACTCAAGACAGGGCAGATTAGTAGTACATGAAGGACTGAAATGACTTGGAGAATATGTGGATTATTTTAAGGTACATATTATAGCCGGTGAACGGACGAAACATCGAACTAAAAATACTGATTATTGTACTTTTTTTGTGTCATAGCGGGATGTGGGTTTTGTAGGGGTGCAGGGTGAGAAGTAATTTATTTATAATTAATAATTCATTTTAAACATTATTAAAGATTTAATTGATAATTAAATATTGAAATTGTGTAATTGATTTATTTTTTTCAGTTAAGTTTTAGGTGCGGGTTGTGTGGTTTGTAGGGGTATTGGATAGGAAGTAAATTAATTATAATGAATTAATAATTACGTTATTAATCATTAATTATGTAATTGATAATTATGGTAATTGTGTAATGAATTTAGTTTTTAAGTTATGTTTTACGTGTGGGTTATGGGATTTGTAGGAGTACAGGCTGGGAGGTCAATTCATTTTAGTTAATTAATAATATATTTCTAATTATTAATTATTTAATTGATAATAAATTACGTATATTATGTAATTAATTTATTTTTTGAGGTATCTTTTAGGTGCGGGTTGTTGGGTTTATACGGGTACAGGGTGGGAAGTAAATTAATTATATTTAATTAATTATGTTTTTAATCATTAATTATGTAATTCATAATGTAGATTTTCCTAATAGTTATGACGGAAAGTCTTAATTTTATTAAAGACACGGAGGCGAGTATTATGCTTTCTTATCTTTCATTTATTCAAATAGCAGCCAAGATAAGTACTAAAAACTACAGTTCCCAGAGGGCCAAGCGAACCGCTGGCCAATGGGAACACACAAAGTCACATAACCATAACCAATGAGAGTGCAGTCCTAGGTATAACGTCAGTACTGACTGCGAACAGCCCTCTTTTCGCCGGCGAGCAGCTCAGATAAAATCCATAAACAGAGGAACAATGGAGAAAACAATACAGAAGGCCAAAGTCCAGGAAAAAAGATCTTGACCATAATCCAACAAGGTCGAGCAAAAGGCAGGAACTACGGTGGTAGACGCAGGACGGGACGAATGGACATCACGGAGAGGCATAGAACTCTCTTGAAGATCATGAATCCCATCACGAAGACGCGGGAGGCAAAGCTGGAACCGCTGTAGGGAGGGAGAAAACACATATTAGAAGTGTTGCGGCGGGATAATACTCGCCTCCGTGTCTTTAATAAAATTAAGACTTTCCGTCATAACTATTAGGAAAATCTACATTTTATGGCAAGACCGGAGGCTCCTATTATGCTTGTTCAAAGCATATCAACAACCAAAGAAGCAGCAGTAACAACAGGTTTGCAATAAAACATCCGGAATACATTGTCATTAGACCAGTCCGCTGATCTCAGAATGTCCTCCAAATGAGAGCCTGCCCAAAAAGCTTTGGAAGCCATGGCTCCTCTGGTGGAATGAGCCCCGAAACCGACACATCAATGCCGGCAAGGGACATGACCCAACGAACCCACCGGGCTAGGGTGGCGGAGGAAACAGGGAGATGGGGCTTGGGGAAAGAAATGAGAAGTTGGGAATGAGAGGACGTTCTGAGATCAAAGGTTTTCTGCTCGTATACCTTGAGGCATTGTCCTACACACAATTTAGGATGGGAAGGAAAATAAGGATAAAAAACAGAGTTTAAATTTGTCTTGGTACGTTTGTTAATATGAAACATAACTCCAGTAGGAGAAAACTGTCGAGAAGAAATATCCATAGCTCTAACATCAGAAACACGTTTGATAGAAACCAGGCACAAAACATGGTAAGTTTAGCAGAAAGCATTTTCAGTGAAAGAGCTGAATTATCTGGCCAATCAGAAAACAATTTAAGGACCAAATTTACGTCCCATAAATTAGAATACTTAGCCAACGGAGATTTCGAGAATCGTACTCCTCTTAACAGGCGACAAATCAGAGGGTGAACTCCAACTGGCTTGCCATCGATCGGACAGTGATTGAGGGATATTGCTGACCTATACAAATTGACCGTTCTGTAGGACTTACCTGCGCTGGCTTCAGAAGCCAGAAAATGGACGATAAAATTCAGAGGAGCTGAAAAGGGATCGATATGTTTTCCCAGACACCAGCTTGCCCATAAAGTCCAGGCAGATTTTTAAGCTTTGGATGTAGCTGGGGCCCAGGCTTTGCTGATGAAGAGAGAAGCTTCTTGCGAAATGAGGAGATCAGGAGAGACAGACTGGAGACCTTCCATGCTGACAGCACCAGCAAAAGTGGCGCAAGGGCCTTGTAAATAAGCCCCACGATCTTTAGGTAACAGGAAGTCAGTGATGGACTCGGCATAAGAATTAAACCAGCAGTGTAATTACCAAGTGACCTGTAGTCAGCTCACTGATACTGTATCCATGTAGCTAGTCTCGTGAGGGTACAAGGCGGAGATACCCCGGCTGGATTCAAACCGTACCTGGCGGAACGCACGTAGATCCGGGCAGAAGGTGCATTCAGGGCACTTACACCCACAAATAAAAACTTACACATACAGATACTCTTCACGTGCTTTCAGTGGAATGGTTGATAGAAAGGTCCCATGCGTTTTTGGTATTTACAAGCACGAACACTCTCCAGGGGTCCTTAGCCCTGCAGGCGCCAAGGCTTGTTACTGTTGTACTGAGACCTTTCTACTTGGATGAGAAAAGGACCAGAGGGAGAGGCCTACGCCCAGCAGGGCTGTTTGAACCCAAAATGTTGCCTATGAAAACACTAATAAAGTATCTCTCTGTCTTCTTTATTTTCTGCCTCTCTTCTCTCCAGCCTGCCTCGCTCTATTTCTTTTTTCTCTTTCTCACTCCCTCCATCTATCACTTCTCAGTCTCTCTTCTGTATCCACTCTTGCACTTTCTACCTCCTCTTCTCTCTCAGCCTGATCTTTACCGCCTCATCTCGTACTCTTGTTAGAGCAGTTCAATTGACCACTACACTCGTCAGCTACACACCTGCCAGTCTCCTTATTAAGATTTTGAATATGGCTGAACTTCGCACCAGCAAACTGGACCTGGCTCTTGCATCTGTTTAAATTGTGGAGAACCAACACGGAGTGATGGTCAGACACACAGGGGCCTCTGAAAGGAGTCTCGTGACCCCAAAAACCAAATACTCAGACAGAAAATGGTATTTTTAATGGCATATTATAAAACCACGTGTTACTGCACTACACATCTGTCAGGATGGCCGAGCGGTCTAAGGCGCTGCGTTCAGGTCGCAGTCTCCTCTGGAGGCGTGGGTTCGAATCCCACTTCTGACACAATATCTGCTTTTAGATTTTCATGTGTTTATTCTAAGGTGGTTGTCAATGTAAACAGGGCACGCAGTTCAAATTGAAAGTGACATGCATACACCGTTGTAACTAAAGTTTACGTTTTATGCTTTTTATTGAACATGAAAGAATTCGTGTGAGGAACTCGAAAAGACTCTCAAAATATTTCGTTTAGAAATTAATTTCCGAATTGACATCTTAAACCGTGAGTGCATTTTTTGCCCCTCACCAAATTATATTTCTCTGACGGTTGTTCACATTTTCAGTCTGTTGCCCGGGCTACTGTTTTTACTTTCTATCTTGCAGCTAGCTGTTCCCTCTCTGCCCTCAAGGTGGCACTTTATCTTCAGACAAGCCTTGCGAAATGAAATAACCTTCTGAAATAACTAGAACACATTTTCTCAGAGTTATAAATAAATCACCTTTGGTGGGCACTGAGCAGTTCTCTTTCACAGCAACAGTTGCCAGTGGGTTAATACATAAACTCATGTTTTATTAGAGGCCATTTCAAATCTCTAAAGCCACTTGGCGCTGTTTAGCAACTTTTCCCGCACTGTAAATAATATTTGAATATAGATCATGTTACTTGTCATCTTTGGGCCGAGTATAGAAAAATAACAGTTTTAATGTCTTCTTGCCTAAAGTCTTGCCATAAAAGTTCAAGACTCAAGACAGGGCAGATTAGTAGTACATGAAGGACTGAAATGACTTGGAGAATATGTGGATTATTTTAAGGTACATATTATAGCCGGTGAACGGACGAAACATCGAACTAAAAATACTGATTATTGTACTTTTTTTGTGTCATAGCGGGATGTGGGTTTTGTAGGGGTGCAGGGTGAGAAGTAATTTATTTATAATTAATAATTCATTTTAAACATTATTAAAGATTTAATTGATAATTAAATATTGAAATTGTGTAATTGATTTATTTTTTTCAGTTAAGTTTTAGGTGCGGGTTGTGTGGTTTGTAGGGGTATTGGATAGGAAGTAAATTAATTATAATGAATTAATAATTACGTTATTAATCATTAATTATGTAATTGATAATTATGGTAATTGTGTAATGAATTTAGTTTTTAAGTTATGTTTTACGTGTGGGTTATGGGATTTGTAGGAGTACAGGCTGGGAGGTCAATTCATTTTAGTTAATTAATAATATATTTCTAATTATTAATTATTTAATTGATAATAAATTACGTATATTATGTAATTAATTTATTTTTTGAGGTATCTTTTAGGTGCGGGTTGTTGGGTTTATACGGGTACAGGGTGGGAAGTAAATTAATTATATTTAATTAATTATGTTTTTAATCATTAATTATGTAATTCATAATGTAGATTTTCCTAATAGTTATGACGGAAAGTCTTAATTTTATTAAAGACACGGAGGCGAGTATTATGCTTTCTTATCTTTCATTTATTCAAATAGCAGCCAAGATAAGTACTAAAAACTACAGTTCCCAGAGGGCCAAGCGAACCGCTGGCCAATGGGAACACACAAAGTCACATAACCATAACCAATGAGAGTGCAGTCCTAGGTATAACGTCAGTACTGACTGCGAACAGCCCTCTTTTCGCCGGCGAGCAGCTCAGATAAAATCCATAAACAGAGGAACAATGGAGAAAACAATACAGAAGGCCAAAGTCCAGGAAAAAAGATCTTGACCATAATCCAACAAGGTCGAGCAAAAGGCAGGAACTACGGTGGTAGACGCAGGACGGGACGAATGGACATCACGGAGAGGCATAGAACTCTCTTGAAGATCATGAATCCCATCACGAAGACGCGGGAGGCAAAGCTGGAACCGCTGTAGGGAGGGAGAAAACACATATTAGAAGTGTTGCGGCGGGATAATACTCGCCTCCGTGTCTTTAATAAAATTAAGACTTTCCGTCATAACTATTAGGAAAATCTACATTTTATGGCAAGACCGGAGGCTCCTATTATGCTTGTTCAAAGCATATCAACAACCAAAGAAGCAGCAGTAACAACAGGTTTGCAATAAAACATCCGGAATACATTGTCATTAGACCAGTCCGCTGATCTCAGAATGTCCTCCAAATGAGAGCCTGCCCAAAAAGCTTTGGAAGCCATGGCTCCTCTGGTGGAATGAGCCCCGAAACCGACACATCAATGCCGGCAAGGGACATGACCCAACGAACCCACCGGGCTAGGGTGGCGGAGGAAACAGGGAGATGGGGCTTGGGGAAAGAAATGAGAAGTTGGGAATGAGAGGACGTTCTGAGATCAAAGGTTTTCTGCTCGTATACCTTGAGGCATTGTCCTACACACAATTTAGGATGGGAAGGAAAATAAGGATAAAAAACAGAGTTTAAATTTGTCTTGGTACGTTTGTTAATATGAAACATAACTCCAGTAGGAGAAAACTGTCGAGAAGAAATATCCATAGCTCTAACATCAGAAACACGTTTGATAGAAACCAGGCACAAAACATGGTAAGTTTAGCAGAAAGCATTTTCAGTGAAAGAGCTGAATTATCTGGCCAATCAGAAAACAATTTAAGGACCAAATTTACGTCCCATAAATTAGAATACTTAGCCAACGGAGATTTCGAGAATCGTACTCCTCTTAACAGGCGACAAATCAGAGGGTGAACTCCAACTGGCTTGCCATCGATCGGACAGTGATTGAGGGATATTGCTGACCTATACAAATTGACCGTTCTGTAGGACTTACCTGCGCTGGCTTCAGAAGCCAGAAAATGGACGATAAAATTCAGAGGAGCTGAAAAGGGATCGATATGTTTTCCCAGACACCAGCTTGCCCATAAAGTCCAGGCAGATTTTTAAGCTTTGGATGTAGCTGGGGCCCAGGCTTTGCTGATGAAGAGAGAAGCTTCTTGCGAAATGAGGAGATCAGGAGAGACAGACTGGAGACCTTCCATGCTGACAGCACCAGCAAAAGTGGCGCAAGGGCCTTGTAAATAAGCCCCACGATCTTTAGGTAACAGGAAGTCAGTGATGGACTCGGCATAAGAATTAAACCAGCAGTGTAATTACCAAGTGACCTGTAGTCAGCTCACTGATACTGTATCCATGTAGCTAGTCTCGTGAGGGTACAAGGCGGAGATACCCCGGCTGGATTCAAACCGTACCTGGCGGAACGCACGTAGATCCGGGCAGAAGGTGCATTCAGGGCACTTACACCCACAAATAAAAACTTACACATACAGATACTCTTCACGTGCTTTCAGTGGAATGGTTGATAGAAAGGTCCCATGCGTTTTTGGTATTTACAAGCACGAACACTCTCCAGGGGTCCTTAGCCCTGCAGGCGCCAAGGCTTGTTACTGTTGTACTGAGACCTTTCTACTTGGATGAGAAAAGGACCAGAGGGAGAGGCCTACGCCCAGCAGGGCTGTTTGAACCCAAAATGTTGCCTATGAAAACACTAATAAAGTATCTCTCTGTCTTCTTTATTTTCTGCCTCTCTTCTCTCCAGCCTGCCTCGCTCTATTTCTTTTTTCTCTTTCTCACTCCCTCCATCTATCACTTCTCAGTCTCTCTTCTGTATCCACTCTTGCACTTTCTACCTCCTCTTCTCTCTCAGCCTGATCTTTACCGCCTCATCTCGTACTCTTGTTAGAGCAGTTCAATTGACCACTACACTCGTCAGCTACACACCTGCCAGTCTCCTTATTAAGATTTTGAATATGGCTGAACTTCGCACCAGCAAACTGGACCTGGCTCTTGCATCTGTTTAAATTGTGGAGAACCAACACGGAGTGATGGTCAGACACACAGGGGCCTCTGAAAGGAGTCTCGTGACCCCAAAAACCAAATACTCAGACAGAAAATGGTATTTTTAATGGCATATTATAAAACCACGTGTTACTGCACTACACATCTGTCAGGATGGCCGAGCGGTCTAAGGCGCTGCGTTCAGGTCGCAGTCTCCTCTGGAGGCGTGGGTTCGAATCCCACTTCTGACACAATATCTGCTTTTAGATTTTCATGTGTTTATTCTAAGGTGGTTGTCAATGTAAACAGGGCACGCAGTTCAAATTGAAAGTGACATGCATACACCGTTGTAACTAAAGTTTACGTTTTATGCTTTTTATTGAACATGAAAGAATTCGTGTGAGGAACTCGAAAAGACTCTCAAAATATTTCGTTTAGAAATTAATTTCCGAATTGACATCTTAAACCGTGAGTGCATTTTTTGCCCCTCACCAAATTATATTTCTCTGACGGTTGTTCACATTTTCAGTCTGTTGCCCGGGCTACTGTTTTTACTTTCTATCTTGCAGCTAGCTGTTCCCTCTCTGCCCTCAAGGTGGCACTTTATCTTCAGACAAGCCTTGCGAAATGAAATAACCTTCTGAAATAACTAGAACACATTTTCTCAGAGTTATAAATAAATCACCTTTGGTGGGCACTGAGCAGTTCTCTTTCACAGCAACAGTTGCCAGTGGGTTAATACATAAACTCATGTTTTATTAGAGGCCATTTCAAATCTCTAAAGCCACTTGGCGCTGTTTAGCAACTTTTCCCGCACTGTAAATAATATTTGAATATAGATCATGTTACTTGTCATCTTTGGGCCGAGTATAGAAAAATAACAGTTTTAATGTCTTCTTGCCTAAAGTCTTGCCATAAAAGTTCAAGACTCAAGACAGGGCAGATTAGTAGTACATGAAGGACTGAAATGACTTGGAGAATATGTGGATTATTTTAAGGTACATATTATAGCCGGTGAACGGACGAAACATCGAACTAAAAATACTGATTATTGTACTTTTTTTGTGTCATAGCGGGATGTGGGTTTTGTAGGGGTGCAGGGTGAGAAGTAATTTATTTATAATTAATAATTCATTTTAAACATTATTAAAGATTTAATTGATAATTAAATATTGAAATTGTGTAATTGATTTATTTTTTTCAGTTAAGTTTTAGGTGCGGGTTGTGTGGTTTGTAGGGGTATTGGATAGGAAGTAAATTAATTATAATGAATTAATAATTACGTTATTAATCATTAATTATGTAATTGATAATTATGGTAATTGTGTAATGAATTTAGTTTTTAAGTTATGTTTTACGTGTGGGTTATGGGATTTGTAGGAGTACAGGCTGGGAGGTCAATTCATTTTAGTTAATTAATAATATATTTCTAATTATTAATTATTTAATTGATAATAAATTACGTATATTATGTAATTAATTTATTTTTTGAGGTATCTTTTAGGTGCGGGTTGTTGGGTTTATACGGGTACAGGGTGGGAAGTAAATTAATTATATTTAATTAATTATGTTTTTAATCATTAATTATGTAATTCATAATGTAGATTTTCCTAATAGTTATGACGGAAAGTCTTAATTTTATTAAAGACACGGAGGCGAGTATTATGCTTTCTTATCTTTCATTTATTCAAATAGCAGCCAAGATAAGTACTAAAAACTACAGTTCCCAGAGGGCCAAGCGAACCGCTGGCCAATGGGAACACACAAAGTCACATAACCATAACCAATGAGAGTGCAGTCCTAGGTATAACGTCAGTACTGACTGCGAACAGCCCTCTTTTCGCCGGCGAGCAGCTCAGATAAAATCCATAAACAGAGGAACAATGGAGAAAACAATACAGAAGGCCAAAGTCCAGGAAAAAAGATCTTGACCATAATCCAACAAGGTCGAGCAAAAGGCAGGAACTACGGTGGTAGACGCAGGACGGGACGAATGGACATCACGGAGAGGCATAGAACTCTCTTGAAGATCATGAATCCCATCACGAAGACGCGGGAGGCAAAGCTGGAACCGCTGTAGGGAGGGAGAAAACACATATTAGAAGTGTTGCGGCGGGATAATACTCGCCTCCGTGTCTTTAATAAAATTAAGACTTTCCGTCATAACTATTAGGAAAATCTACATTTTATGGCAAGACCGGAGGCTCCTATTATGCTTGTTCAAAGCATATCAACAACCAAAGAAGCAGCAGTAACAACAGGTTTGCAATAAAACATCCGGAATACATTGTCATTAGACCAGTCCGCTGATCTCAGAATGTCCTCCAAATGAGAGCCTGCCCAAAAAGCTTTGGAAGCCATGGCTCCTCTGGTGGAATGAGCCCCGAAACCGACACATCAATGCCGGCAAGGGACATGACCCAACGAACCCACCGGGCTAGGGTGGCGGAGGAAACAGGGAGATGGGGCTTGGGGAAAGAAATGAGAAGTTGGGAATGAGAGGACGTTCTGAGATCAAAGGTTTTCTGCTCGTATACCTTGAGGCATTGTCCTACACACAATTTAGGATGGGAAGGAAAATAAGGATAAAAAACAGAGTTTAAATTTGTCTTGGTACGTTTGTTAATATGAAACATAACTCCAGTAGGAGAAAACTGTCGAGAAGAAATATCCATAGCTCTAACATCAGAAACACGTTTGATAGAAACCAGGCACAAAACATGGTAAGTTTAGCAGAAAGCATTTTCAGTGAAAGAGCTGAATTATCTGGCCAATCAGAAAACAATTTAAGGACCAAATTTACGTCCCATAAATTAGAATACTTAGCCAACGGAGATTTCGAGAATCGTACTCCTCTTAACAGGCGACAAATCAGAGGGTGAACTCCAACTGGCTTGCCATCGATCGGACAGTGATTGAGGGATATTGCTGACCTATACAAATTGACCGTTCTGTAGGACTTACCTGCGCTGGCTTCAGAAGCCAGAAAATGGACGATAAAATTCAGAGGAGCTGAAAAGGGATCGATATGTTTTCCCAGACACCAGCTTGCCCATAAAGTCCAGGCAGATTTTTAAGCTTTGGATGTAGCTGGGGCCCAGGCTTTGCTGATGAAGAGAGAAGCTTCTTGCGAAATGAGGAGATCAGGAGAGACAGACTGGAGACCTTCCATGCTGACAGCACCAGCAAAAGTGGCGCAAGGGCCTTGTAAATAAGCCCCACGATCTTTAGGTAACAGGAAGTCAGTGATGGACTCGGCATAAGAATTAAACCAGCAGTGTAATTACCAAGTGACCTGTAGTCAGCTCACTGATACTGTATCCATGTAGCTAGTCTCGTGAGGGTACAAGGCGGAGATACCCCGGCTGGATTCAAACCGTACCTGGCGGAACGCACGTAGATCCGGGCAGAAGGTGCATTCAGGGCACTTACACCCACAAATAAAAACTTACACATACAGATACTCTTCACGTGCTTTCAGTGGAATGGTTGATAGAAAGGTCCCATGCGTTTTTGGTATTTACAAGCACGAACACTCTCCAGGGGTCCTTAGCCCTGCAGGCGCCAAGGCTTGTTACTGTTGTACTGAGACCTTTCTACTTGGATGAGAAAAGGACCAGAGGGAGAGGCCTACGCCCAGCAGGGCTGTTTGAACCCAAAATGTTGCCTATGAAAACACTAATAAAGTATCTCTCTGTCTTCTTTATTTTCTGCCTCTCTTCTCTCCAGCCTGCCTCGCTCTATTTCTTTTTTCTCTTTCTCACTCCCTCCATCTATCACTTCTCAGTCTCTCTTCTGTATCCACTCTTGCACTTTCTACCTCCTCTTCTCTCTCAGCCTGATCTTTACCGCCTCATCTCGTACTCTTGTTAGAGCAGTTCAATTGACCACTACACTCGTCAGCTACACACCTGCCAGTCTCCTTATTAAGATTTTGAATATGGCTGAACTTCGCACCAGCAAACTGGACCTGGCTCTTGCATCTGTTTAAATTGTGGAGAACCAACACGGAGTGATGGTCAGACACACAGGGGCCTCTGAAAGGAGTCTCGTGACCCCAAAAACCAAATACTCAGACAGAAAATGGTATTTTTAATGGCATATTATAAAACCACGTGTTACTGCACTACACATCTGTCAGGATGGCCGAGCGGTCTAAGGCGCTGCGTTCAGGTCGCAGTCTCCTCTGGAGGCGTGGGTTCGAATCCCACTTCTGACACAATATCTGCTTTTAGATTTTCATGTGTTTATTCTAAGGTGGTTGTCAATGTAAACAGGGCACGCAGTTCAAATTGAAAGTGACATGCATACACCGTTGTAACTAAAGTTTACGTTTTATGCTTTTTATTGAACATGAAAGAATTCGTGTGAGGAACTCGAAAAGACTCTCAAAATATTTCGTTTAGAAATTAATTTCCGAATTGACATCTTAAACCGTGAGTGCATTTTTTGCCCCTCACCAAATTATATTTCTCTGACGGTTGTTCACATTTTCAGTCTGTTGCCCGGGCTACTGTTTTTACTTTCTATCTTGCAGCTAGCTGTTCCCTCTCTGCCCTCAAGGTGGCACTTTATCTTCAGACAAGCCTTGCGAAATGAAATAACCTTCTGAAATAACTAGAACACATTTTCTCAGAGTTATAAATAAATCACCTTTGGTGGGCACTGAGCAGTTCTCTTTCACAGCAACAGTTGCCAGTGGGTTAATACATAAACTCATGTTTTATTAGAGGCCATTTCAAATCTCTAAAGCCACTTGGCGCTGTTTAGCAACTTTTCCCGCACTGTAAATAATATTTGAATATAGATCATGTTACTTGTCATCTTTGGGCCGAGTATAGAAAAATAACAGTTTTAATGTCTTCTTGCCTAAAGTCTTGCCATAAAAGTTCAAGACTCAAGACAGGGCAGATTAGTAGTACATGAAGGACTGAAATGACTTGGAGAATATGTGGATTATTTTAAGGTACATATTATAGCCGGTGAACGGACGAAACATCGAACTAAAAATACTGATTATTGTACTTTTTTTGTGTCATAGCGGGATGTGGGTTTTGTAGGGGTGCAGGGTGAGAAGTAATTTATTTATAATTAATAATTCATTTTAAACATTATTAAAGATTTAATTGATAATTAAATATTGAAATTGTGTAATTGATTTATTTTTTTCAGTTAAGTTTTAGGTGCGGGTTGTGTGGTTTGTAGGGGTATTGGATAGGAAGTAAATTAATTATAATGAATTAATAATTACGTTATTAATCATTAATTATGTAATTGATAATTATGGTAATTGTGTAATGAATTTAGTTTTTAAGTTATGTTTTACGTGTGGGTTATGGGATTTGTAGGAGTACAGGCTGGGAGGTCAATTCATTTTAGTTAATTAATAATATATTTCTAATTATTAATTATTTAATTGATAATAAATTACGTATATTATGTAATTAATTTATTTTTTGAGGTATCTTTTAGGTGCGGGTTGTTGGGTTTATACGGGTACAGGGTGGGAAGTAAATTAATTATATTTAATTAATTATGTTTTTAATCATTAATTATGTAATTCATAATGTAGATTTTCCTAATAGTTATGACGGAAAGTCTTAATTTTATTAAAGACACGGAGGCGAGTATTATGCTTTCTTATCTTTCATTTATTCAAATAGCAGCCAAGATAAGTACTAAAAACTACAGTTCCCAGAGGGCCAAGCGAACCGCTGGCCAATGGGAACACACAAAGTCACATAACCATAACCAATGAGAGTGCAGTCCTAGGTATAACGTCAGTACTGACTGCGAACAGCCCTCTTTTCGCCGGCGAGCAGCTCAGATAAAATCCATAAACAGAGGAACAATGGAGAAAACAATACAGAAGGCCAAAGTCCAGGAAAAAAGATCTTGACCATAATCCAACAAGGTCGAGCAAAAGGCAGGAACTACGGTGGTAGACGCAGGACGGGACGAATGGACATCACGGAGAGGCATAGAACTCTCTTGAAGATCATGAATCCCATCACGAAGACGCGGGAGGCAAAGCTGGAACCGCTGTAGGGAGGGAGAAAACACATATTAGAAGTGTTGCGGCGGGATAATACTCGCCTCCGTGTCTTTAATAAAATTAAGACTTTCCGTCATAACTATTAGGAAAATCTACATTTTATGGCAAGACCGGAGGCTCCTATTATGCTTGTTCAAAGCATATCAACAACCAAAGAAGCAGCAGTAACAACAGGTTTGCAATAAAACATCCGGAATACATTGTCATTAGACCAGTCCGCTGATCTCAGAATGTCCTCCAAATGAGAGCCTGCCCAAAAAGCTTTGGAAGCCATGGCTCCTCTGGTGGAATGAGCCCCGAAACCGACACATCAATGCCGGCAAGGGACATGACCCAACGAACCCACCGGGCTAGGGTGGCGGAGGAAACAGGGAGATGGGGCTTGGGGAAAGAAATGAGAAGTTGGGAATGAGAGGACGTTCTGAGATCAAAGGTTTTCTGCTCGTATACCTTGAGGCATTGTCCTACACACAATTTAGGATGGGAAGGAAAATAAGGATAAAAAACAGAGTTTAAATTTGTCTTGGTACGTTTGTTAATATGAAACATAACTCCAGTAGGAGAAAACTGTCGAGAAGAAATATCCATAGCTCTAACATCAGAAACACGTTTGATAGAAACCAGGCACAAAACATGGTAAGTTTAGCAGAAAGCATTTTCAGTGAAAGAGCTGAATTATCTGGCCAATCAGAAAACAATTTAAGGACCAAATTTACGTCCCATAAATTAGAATACTTAGCCAACGGAGATTTCGAGAATCGTACTCCTCTTAACAGGCGACAAATCAGAGGGTGAACTCCAACTGGCTTGCCATCGATCGGACAGTGATTGAGGGATATTGCTGACCTATACAAATTGACCGTTCTGTAGGACTTACCTGCGCTGGCTTCAGAAGCCAGAAAATGGACGATAAAATTCAGAGGAGCTGAAAAGGGATCGATATGTTTTCCCAGACACCAGCTTGCCCATAAAGTCCAGGCAGATTTTTAAGCTTTGGATGTAGCTGGGGCCCAGGCTTTGCTGATGAAGAGAGAAGCTTCTTGCGAAATGAGGAGATCAGGAGAGACAGACTGGAGACCTTCCATGCTGACAGCACCAGCAAAAGTGGCGCAAGGGCCTTGTAAATAAGCCCCACGATCTTTAGGTAACAGGAAGTCAGTGATGGACTCGGCATAAGAATTAAACCAGCAGTGTAATTACCAAGTGACCTGTAGTCAGCTCACTGATACTGTATCCATGTAGCTAGTCTCGTGAGGGTACAAGGCGGAGATACCCCGGCTGGATTCAAACCGTACCTGGCGGAACGCACGTAGATCCGGGCAGAAGGTGCATTCAGGGCACTTACACCCACAAATAAAAACTTACACATACAGATACTCTTCACGTGCTTTCAGTGGAATGGTTGATAGAAAGGTCCCATGCGTTTTTGGTATTTACAAGCACGAACACTCTCCAGGGGTCCTTAGCCCTGCAGGCGCCAAGGCTTGTTACTGTTGTACTGAGACCTTTCTACTTGGATGAGAAAAGGACCAGAGGGAGAGGCCTACGCCCAGCAGGGCTGTTTGAACCCAAAATGTTGCCTATGAAAACACTAATAAAGTATCTCTCTGTCTTCTTTATTTTCTGCCTCTCTTCTCTCCAGCCTGCCTCGCTCTATTTCTTTTTTCTCTTTCTCACTCCCTCCATCTATCACTTCTCAGTCTCTCTTCTGTATCCACTCTTGCACTTTCTACCTCCTCTTCTCTCTCAGCCTGATCTTTACCGCCTCATCTCGTACTCTTGTTAGAGCAGTTCAATTGACCACTACACTCGTCAGCTACACACCTGCCAGTCTCCTTATTAAGATTTTGAATATGGCTGAACTTCGCACCAGCAAACTGGACCTGGCTCTTGCATCTGTTTAAATTGTGGAGAACCAACACGGAGTGATGGTCAGACACACAGGGGCCTCTGAAAGGAGTCTCGTGACCCCAAAAACCAAATACTCAGACAGAAAATGGTATTTTTAATGGCATATTATAAAACCACGTGTTACTGCACTACACATCTGTCAGGATGGCCGAGCGGTCTAAGGCGCTGCGTTCAGGTCGCAGTCTCCTCTGGAGGCGTGGGTTCGAATCCCACTTCTGACACAATATCTGCTTTTAGATTTTCATGTGTTTATTCTAAGGTGGTTGTCAATGTAAACAGGGCACGCAGTTCAAATTGAAAGTGACATGCATACACCGTTGTAACTAAAGTTTACGTTTTATGCTTTTTATTGAACATGAAAGAATTCGTGTGAGGAACTCGAAAAGACTCTCAAAATATTTCGTTTAGAAATTAATTTCCGAATTGACATCTTAAACCGTGAGTGCATTTTTTGCCCCTCACCAAATTATATTTCTCTGACGGTTGTTCACATTTTCAGTCTGTTGCCCGGGCTACTGTTTTTACTTTCTATCTTGCAGCTAGCTGTTCCCTCTCTGCCCTCAAGGTGGCACTTTATCTTCAGACAAGCCTTGCGAAATGAAATAACCTTCTGAAATAACTAGAACACATTTTCTCAGAGTTATAAATAAATCACCTTTGGTGGGCACTGAGCAGTTCTCTTTCACAGCAACAGTTGCCAGTGGGTTAATACATAAACTCATGTTTTATTAGAGGCCATTTCAAATCTCTAAAGCCACTTGGCGCTGTTTAGCAACTTTTCCCGCACTGTAAATAATATTTGAATATAGATCATGTTACTTGTCATCTTTGGGCCGAGTATAGAAAAATAACAGTTTTAATGTCTTCTTGCCTAAAGTCTTGCCATAAAAGTTCAAGACTCAAGACAGGGCAGATTAGTAGTACATGAAGGACTGAAATGACTTGGAGAATATGTGGATTATTTTAAGGTACATATTATAGCCGGTGAACGGACGAAACATCGAACTAAAAATACTGATTATTGTACTTTTTTTGTGTCATAGCGGGATGTGGGTTTTGTAGGGGTGCAGGGTGAGAAGTAATTTATTTATAATTAATAATTCATTTTAAACATTATTAAAGATTTAATTGATAATTAAATATTGAAATTGTGTAATTGATTTATTTTTTTCAGTTAAGTTTTAGGTGCGGGTTGTGTGGTTTGTAGGGGTATTGGATAGGAAGTAAATTAATTATAATGAATTAATAATTACGTTATTAATCATTAATTATGTAATTGATAATTATGGTAATTGTGTAATGAATTTAGTTTTTAAGTTATGTTTTACGTGTGGGTTATGGGATTTGTAGGAGTACAGGCTGGGAGGTCAATTCATTTTAGTTAATTAATAATATATTTCTAATTATTAATTATTTAATTGATAATAAATTACGTATATTATGTAATTAATTTATTTTTTGAGGTATCTTTTAGGTGCGGGTTGTTGGGTTTATACGGGTACAGGGTGGGAAGTAAATTAATTATATTTAATTAATTATGTTTTTAATCATTAATTATGTAATTCATAATGTAGATTTTCCTAATAGTTATGACGGAAAGTCTTAATTTTATTAAAGACACGGAGGCGAGTATTATGCTTTCTTATCTTTCATTTATTCAAATAGCAGCCAAGATAAGTACTAAAAACTACAGTTCCCAGAGGGCCAAGCGAACCGCTGGCCAATGGGAACACACAAAGTCACATAACCATAACCAATGAGAGTGCAGTCCTAGGTATAACGTCAGTACTGACTGCGAACAGCCCTCTTTTCGCCGGCGAGCAGCTCAGATAAAATCCATAAACAGAGGAACAATGGAGAAAACAATACAGAAGGCCAAAGTCCAGGAAAAAAGATCTTGACCATAATCCAACAAGGTCGAGCAAAAGGCAGGAACTACGGTGGTAGACGCAGGACGGGACGAATGGACATCACGGAGAGGCATAGAACTCTCTTGAAGATCATGAATCCCATCACGAAGACGCGGGAGGCAAAGCTGGAACCGCTGTAGGGAGGGAGAAAACACATATTAGAAGTGTTGCGGCGGGATAATACTCGCCTCCGTGTCTTTAATAAAATTAAGACTTTCCGTCATAACTATTAGGAAAATCTACATTTTATGGCAAGACCGGAGGCTCCTATTATGCTTGTTCAAAGCATATCAACAACCAAAGAAGCAGCAGTAACAACAGGTTTGCAATAAAACATCCGGAATACATTGTCATTAGACCAGTCCGCTGATCTCAGAATGTCCTCCAAATGAGAGCCTGCCCAAAAAGCTTTGGAAGCCATGGCTCCTCTGGTGGAATGAGCCCCGAAACCGACACATCAATGCCGGCAAGGGACATGACCCAACGAACCCACCGGGCTAGGGTGGCGGAGGAAACAGGGAGATGGGGCTTGGGGAAAGAAATGAGAAGTTGGGAATGAGAGGACGTTCTGAGATCAAAGGTTTTCTGCTCGTATACCTTGAGGCATTGTCCTACACACAATTTAGGATGGGAAGGAAAATAAGGATAAAAAACAGAGTTTAAATTTGTCTTGGTACGTTTGTTAATATGAAACATAACTCCAGTAGGAGAAAACTGTCGAGAAGAAATATCCATAGCTCTAACATCAGAAACACGTTTGATAGAAACCAGGCACAAAACATGGTAAGTTTAGCAGAAAGCATTTTCAGTGAAAGAGCTGAATTATCTGGCCAATCAGAAAACAATTTAAGGACCAAATTTACGTCCCATAAATTAGAATACTTAGCCAACGGAGATTTCGAGAATCGTACTCCTCTTAACAGGCGACAAATCAGAGGGTGAACTCCAACTGGCTTGCCATCGATCGGACAGTGATTGAGGGATATTGCTGACCTATACAAATTGACCGTTCTGTAGGACTTACCTGCGCTGGCTTCAGAAGCCAGAAAATGGACGATAAAATTCAGAGGAGCTGAAAAGGGATCGATATGTTTTCCCAGACACCAGCTTGCCCATAAAGTCCAGGCAGATTTTTAAGCTTTGGATGTAGCTGGGGCCCAGGCTTTGCTGATGAAGAGAGAAGCTTCTTGCGAAATGAGGAGATCAGGAGAGACAGACTGGAGACCTTCCATGCTGACAGCACCAGCAAAAGTGGCGCAAGGGCCTTGTAAATAAGCCCCACGATCTTTAGGTAACAGGAAGTCAGTGATGGACTCGGCATAAGAATTAAACCAGCAGTGTAATTACCAAGTGACCTGTAGTCAGCTCACTGATACTGTATCCATGTAGCTAGTCTCGTGAGGGTACAAGGCGGAGATACCCCGGCTGGATTCAAACCGTACCTGGCGGAACGCACGTAGATCCGGGCAGAAGGTGCATTCAGGGCACTTACACCCACAAATAAAAACTTACACATACAGATACTCTTCACGTGCTTTCAGTGGAATGGTTGATAGAAAGGTCCCATGCGTTTTTGGTATTTACAAGCACGAACACTCTCCAGGGGTCCTTAGCCCTGCAGGCGCCAAGGCTTGTTACTGTTGTACTGAGACCTTTCTACTTGGATGAGAAAAGGACCAGAGGGAGAGGCCTACGCCCAGCAGGGCTGTTTGAACCCAAAATGTTGCCTATGAAAACACTAATAAAGTATCTCTCTGTCTTCTTTATTTTCTGCCTCTCTTCTCTCCAGCCTGCCTCGCTCTATTTCTTTTTTCTCTTTCTCACTCCCTCCATCTATCACTTCTCAGTCTCTCTTCTGTATCCACTCTTGCACTTTCTACCTCCTCTTCTCTCTCAGCCTGATCTTTACCGCCTCATCTCGTACTCTTGTTAGAGCAGTTCAATTGACCACTACACTCGTCAGCTACACACCTGCCAGTCTCCTTATTAAGATTTTGAATATGGCTGAACTTCGCACCAGCAAACTGGACCTGGCTCTTGCATCTGTTTAAATTGTGGAGAACCAACACGGAGTGATGGTCAGACACACAGGGGCCTCTGAAAGGAGTCTCGTGACCCCAAAAACCAAATACTCAGACAGAAAATGGTATTTTTAATGGCATATTATAAAACCACGTGTTACTGCACTACACATCTGTCAGGATGGCCGAGCGGTCTAAGGCGCTGCGTTCAGGTCGCAGTCTCCTCTGGAGGCGTGGGTTCGAATCCCACTTCTGACACAATATCTGCTTTTAGATTTTCATGTGTTTATTCTAAGGTGGTTGTCAATGTAAACAGGGCACGCAGTTCAAATTGAAAGTGACATGCATACACCGTTGTAACTAAAGTTTACGTTTTATGCTTTTTATTGAACATGAAAGAATTCGTGTGAGGAACTCGAAAAGACTCTCAAAATATTTCGTTTAGAAATTAATTTCCGAATTGACATCTTAAACCGTGAGTGCATTTTTTGCCCCTCACCAAATTATATTTCTCTGACGGTTGTTCACATTTTCAGTCTGTTGCCCGGGCTACTGTTTTTACTTTCTATCTTGCAGCTAGCTGTTCCCTCTCTGCCCTCAAGGTGGCACTTTATCTTCAGACAAGCCTTGCGAAATGAAATAACCTTCTGAAATAACTAGAACACATTTTCTCAGAGTTATAAATAAATCACCTTTGGTGGGCACTGAGCAGTTCTCTTTCACAGCAACAGTTGCCAGTGGGTTAATACATAAACTCATGTTTTATTAGAGGCCATTTCAAATCTCTAAAGCCACTTGGCGCTGTTTAGCAACTTTTCCCGCACTGTAAATAATATTTGAATATAGATCATGTTACTTGTCATCTTTGGGCCGAGTATAGAAAAATAACAGTTTTAATGTCTTCTTGCCTAAAGTCTTGCCATAAAAGTTCAAGACTCAAGACAGGGCAGATTAGTAGTACATGAAGGACTGAAATGACTTGGAGAATATGTGGATTATTTTAAGGTACATATTATAGCCGGTGAACGGACGAAACATCGAACTAAAAATACTGATTATTGTACTTTTTTTGTGTCATAGCGGTATGTGGGTTTTGTAGGGGTGCAGGGTGAGAAGTAATTTATTTATAATTAATAATTCATTTTAAACATTATTAAAGATTTAATTGATAATTAAATATTGAAATTGTGTAATTGATTTATTTTTTTCAGTTAAGTTTTAGGTGCGGGTTGTGTGGTTTGTAGGGGTGTTGGATAGGAAGTAAATTAATTATAATGAATTAATAATTACGTTATTAATCATTAATTATGTAATTGATAATTATGGTAATTGTGTAATGAATTTAGTTTTTAAGTTATGTTTTACGTGTGGGTTATGGGATTTGTAGGAGTACAGGCTGGGAGGTCAATTCATTTTAGTTAATTAATAATATATTTCTAATTATTAATTATTTAATTGATAATAAATTACGTATATTATGTAATTAATTTATTTTTTGAGGTATCTTTTAGGTGCGGGTTGTTGGGTTTATACGGGTACAGGGTGGGAAGTAAATTAATTATATTTAATTAATTATGTTTTTAATCATTAATTATGTAATTCATAATGTAGATTTTCCTAATAGTTATGACGGAAAGTCTTAATTTTATTAAAGACACGGAGGCGAGTATTATGCTTTCTTATCTTTCATTTATTCAAATAGCAGCCAAGATAAGTACTAAAAACTACAGTTCCCAGAGGGCCAAGCGAACCGCTGGCCAATGGGAACACACAAAGTCACATAACCATAACCAATGAGAGTGCAGTCCTAGGTATAACGTCAGTACTGACTGCGAACAGCCCTCTTTTCGCCGGCGAGCAGCTCAGATAAAATCCATAAACAGAGGAACAATGGAGAAAACAATACAGAAGGCCAAAGTCCAGGAAAAAAGATCTTGACCATAATCCAACAAGGTCGAGCAAAAGGCAGGAACTACGGTGGTAGACGCAGGACGGGACGAATGGACATCACGGAGAGGCATAGAACTCTCTTGAAGATCATGAATCCCATCACGAAGACGCGGGAGGCAAAGCTGGAACCGCTGTAGGGAGGGAGAAAACACATATTAGAAGTGTTGCGGCGGGATAATACTCGCCTCCGTGTCTTTAATAAAATTAAGACTTTCCGTCATAACTATTAGGAAAATCTACATTTTATGGCAAGACCGGAGGCTCCTATTATGCTTGTTCAAAGCATATCAACAACCAAAGAAGCAGCAGTAACAACAGGTTTGCAATAAAACATCCGGAATACATTGTCATTAGACCAGTCCGCTGATCTCAGAATGTCCTCCAAATGAGAGCCTGCCCAAAAAGCTTTGGAAGCCATGGCTCCTCTGGTGGAATGAGCCCCGAAACCGACACATCAATGCCGGCAAGGGACATGACCCAACGAACCCACCGGGCTAGGGTGGCGGAGGAAACAGGGAGATGGGGCTTGGGGAAAGAAATGAGAAGTTGGGAATGAGAGGACGTTCTGAGATCAAAGGTTTTCTGCTCGTATACCTTGAGGCATTGTCCTACACACAATTTAGGATGGGAAGGAAAATAAGGATAAAAAACAGAGTTTAAATTTGTCTTGGTACGTTTGTTAATATGAAACATAACTCCAGTAGGAGAAAACTGTCGAGAAGAAATATCCATAGCTCTAACATCAGAAACACGTTTGATAGAAACCAGGCACAAAACATGGTAAGTTTAGCAGAAAGCATTTTCAGTGAAAGAGCTGAATTATCTGGCCAATCAGAAAACAATTTAAGGACCAAATTTACGTCCCATAAATTAGAATACTTAGCCAACGGAGATTTCGAGAATCGTACTCCTCTTAACAGGCGACAAATCAGAGGGTGAACTCCAACTGGCTTGCCATCGATCGGACAGTGATTGAGGGATATTGCTGACCTATACAAATTGACCGTTCTGTAGGACTTACCTGCGCTGGCTTCAGAAGCCAGAAAATGGACGATAAAATTCAGAGGAGCTGAAAAGGGATCGATATGTTTTCCCAGACACCAGCTTGCCCATAAAGTCCAGGCAGATTTTTAAGCTTTGGATGTAGCTGGGGCCCAGGCTTTGCTGATGAAGAGAGAAGCTTCTTGCGAAATGAGGAGATCAGGAGAGACAGACTGGAGACCTTCCATGCTGACAGCACCAGCAAAAGTGGCGCAAGGGCCTTGTAAATAAGCCCCACGATCTTTAGGTAACAGGAAGTCAGTGATGGACTCGGCATAAGAATTAAACCAGCAGTGTAATTACCAAGTGACCTGTAGTCAGCTCACTGATACTGTATCCATGTAGCTAGTCTCGTGAGGGTACAAGGCGGAGATACCCCGGCTGGATTCAAACCGTACCTGGCGGAACGCACGTAGATCCGGGCAGAAGGTGCATTCAGGGCACTTACACCCACAAATAAAAACTTACACATACAGATACTCTTCACGTGCTTTCAGTGGAATGGTTGATAGAAAGGTCCCATGCGTTTTTGGTATTTACAAGCACGAACACTCTCCAGGGGTCCTTAGCCCTGCAGGCGCCAAGGCTTGTTACTGTTGTACTGAGACCTTTCTACTTGGATGAGAAAAGGACCAGAGGGAGAGGCCTACGCCCAGCAGGGCTGTTTGAACCCAAAATGTTGCCTATGAAAACACTAATAAAGTATCTCTCTGTCTTCTTTATTTTCTGCCTCTCTTCTCTCCAGCCTGCCTCGCTCTATTTCTTTTTTCTCTTTCTCACTCCCTCCATCTATCACTTCTCAGTCTCTCTTCTGTATCCACTCTTGCACTTTCTACCTCCTCTTCTCTCTCAGCCTGATCTTTACCGCCTCATCTCGTACTCTTGTTAGAGCAGTTCAATTGACCACTACACTCGTCAGCTACACACCTGGCAGTCTCCTTATTAAGATTTTGAATATGGCTGAACTTCGCACCAGCAAACTGGACCTGGCTCTTGCATCTGTTTAAATTGTGGAGAACCAACACGGAGTGATGGTCAGACACACAGGGGCCTCTGAAAGGAGTCTCGTGACCCCAAAAACCAAATACTCAGACAGAAAATGGTATTTTTGATGGCATATTATAAAACCACGTGTTACTGCATTACACATCTGTCAGGATGGCCGAGCGGTCTAAGGCGCTGCGTTCAGGTCGCAGTCTCCTCTGGAGGCGTGGGTTCGAATCCCACTTCTGACACAATATCTGCTTTTAGATTTTCATGTGTTTATTCTAAGGTGGTTGTCAATGTAAACAGGGCACGCAGTTCAAATTGAAAGTGACATGCATACACTGTTGTAACTAAAGTTTACGTTTTATGCTTTTTATTGAACATGAAAGAATTCGTGTGAGGAACTCGAAAAGACTCTCAAAATATTTCGTTTAGAAATTAATTTCCGAATTGACATCTTAAACCGTGAGTGCATTTTTTGCCCCTCACCAAATTATATTTCTCTGACGGTTGTTCACATTTTCAGTCTGTTGCCCGGGCTACTGTTTTTACTTTCTATCTTGCAGCTAGCTGTTCCCTCTCTGCCCTCAAGGTGGCACTTTATCTTCAGACAAGCCTTGCGAAATGAAATAACCTTCTGAAATAACTAGAACACATTTTCTCAGAGTTATAAATAAATCACCTTTGGTGGGCACTGAGCAGTTCTCTTTCACAGCAACAGTTGCCAGTGGGTTAATACATGAACTCATGTTTTATTAGAGGCCATTTCAAATCTCTAAAGCCACTTGGCGCTGTTTAGCAACTTTTCCCGCACTGTAAATAATATTTGAATATAGATCATGTTACTTGTCATCTTTGGGCCGAGTATAGAAAAATAACAGTTTTAATGTCTTCTTGCCTAAAGTCTTGCCATAAAAGTTCAAGACTCAAGACAGGGCAGATTAGTAGTACATGAAGGACTGAAATGACTTGGAGAATATGTGGATTATTTTAAGGTACATATTATAGCCGGTGAACGGACGAAACATCGAACTAAAAATACTGATTATTGTACTTTTTTTGTATCATAGCGGGATGTGGGTTTTGTAGGGGTGCAGGGTGAGAAGTAATTTATTTATAATTAATAATTCATTTTAAACATTATTAAAGATTTAATTGATAATTAAATATTGAAATTGTGTAATTGATTTATTTTTTTCAGTTAAGTTTTAGGTGCGGGTTGTGTGGTTTGTAGGGGTGTTGGATAGGAAGTAAATTAATTATAATGAATTAATAATTACGTTATTAATCATTAATTATGTAATTGATAATTATGGTAATTGTGTAATGAATTTAGTTTTTAAGTTATGTTTTACGTGTGGGTTATGGGATTTGTAGGAGTACAGGCTGGGAGGTCAATTCATTTTAGTTAATTAATAATATATTTCTAATTATTAATTATTTAATTGATAATAAATTACGTATATTATGTAATTAATTTATTTTTTGAGGTATCTTTTAGGTGCGGGTTGTTGGGTTTATACGGGTACAGGGTGGGAAGTAAATTAATTATATTTAATTAATTATGTTTTTAATCATTAATTATGTAATTCATAATGTAGATTTTCCTAATAGTTATGACGGAAAGTCTTAATTTTATTAAAGACACGGAGGCGAGTATTATGCTTTCTTATCTTTCATTTATTCAAATAGCAGCCAAGATAAGTACTAAAAACTACAGTTCCCAGAGGGCCAAGCGAACCGCTGGCCAATGGGAACACACAAAGTCACATAACCATAACCAATGAGAGTGCAGTCCTAGGTATAACGTCAGTACTGACTGCGAACAGCCCTCTTTTCGCCGGCGAGCAGCTCAGATAAAATCCATAAACAGAGGAACAATGGAGAAAACAATACAGAAGGCCAAAGTCCAGGAAAAAAGATCTTGACCATAATCCAACAAGGTCGAGCAAAAGGCAGGAACTACGGTGGTAGACGCAGGACGGGACAAATGGACATCACGGAGAGGCATAGAACTCTCTTGAAGATCATGAATCCCATCACGAAGACGCGGGAGGCAAAGCTGGAACCGCTGTAGGGAGGGAGAAAACACATATTAGAAGTGTTGCGGCGGGATAATACTCGCCTCCGTGTCTTTAATAAAATTAAGACTTTCCGTCATAACTATTAGGAAAATCTACATTTTATGGCAAGACCGGAGGCTCCTATTATGCTTGTTCAAAGCATATCAACAACCAAAGAAGCAGCAGTAACAACAGGTTTGCAATAAAACATCCGGAATACATTGTCATTAGACCAGTCCGCTGATCTCAGAATGTCCTCCAAATGAGAGCCTGCCCAAAAAGCTTTGGAAGCCATGGCTCCTCTGGTGGAATGAGCCCCGAAACCGACACATCAATGCCGGCAAGGGACATGACCCAACGGACCCACCGGGCTAGGGTGGCCGAGGAAACAGGGAGATGGGGCTTGGGGAAAGAAATGAGAAGTTGGGAATGAGAGGACGTTCTGAGATGAAAGGTTTTCTGCTCGTATACCTTGAGGCATTGTCCTACACACAATTTAGGATGGGAAGGAAAATAAGGATAAAAAACAGAGTTTAAATTTGTCTTGGTACGATTGTTAATATGAAACATAACTCCAGTAGGAGAAAACTGGCGAGAAGAAATATCCATAGCTCTAACATCAGAAACACGTTTGATAGAAACCAGGCACAAAACATGGTAAGTTTAGCAGAAAGCATTTTCAGTGAAAGAGCTGAATTATCTGGCCAATCAGAAAACAATTTAAGGACCAAATTTACGTCCCATAAATTAGAATACTTAGCCAACGGAGATTTCGAGAATCGTACTCCTCTTAACAGGCGACAAATCAGAGGGTGAACTCCAACTGGCTTGCCATCGATCGGACAGTGATTGAGGGATATTGCTGACCTATACAAATTGACCGTTCTGTAGGACTTACCTGCGCTGGCTTCAGAAGCCAGAAAATGGACGATAAAATTCAGAGGAGCTGAAAAGGGATCGATATGTTTTCCCAGACACCAGCTTGCGCATAAAGTCCAGGCAGATTTTTAAGCTTTGGATGTAGCTGGGGCCCAGGCTTTGCTGATGAAGAGAGAAGCTTCTTGCGAAATGAGGAGATCAGGAGAGACAGACTGGAGACCTTCCATGCTGACAGCACCAGCAAAAGTGGCGCAAGGGCCTTGTAAATAAGCCCCACGATCTTTAGGTAACAGGAAGTCAGTGATGGACTCAGCATAAGAATTAAACCAGCAGTGTAATTACCAAGTGACCTGTAGTCAGCTCACTGATACTATATCCATGTAGCTAGTCTCGTGAGGGTACAAGGCGGAGATACCCCGGCTGGATTCAAACCGTACCTGGCGGAACGCACGTAGATCCGGGCAGAAGGTGCATTCAGGGCACTTACACCCACAAATAAAAACTTACACATACAGATACTCTTCACGTGATTTCAGTGGAATGGTTGATAGAAAGGTCCCATGCGTTTTTGGTATTTACAAGCACGAACACTCTCCAGGGGTCCTTAGCCCTGCAGGCGCCAAGGCTTGTTACTGTTGTACTGAGACCTTTCTACTTGGATGAGAAAAGGACCAGAGGGAGAGGCCTACGCCCAGCAGGGCTGTTTGAACCCAAAATGTTGCCTATGAAAACACTAATAAAGTATCTCTCTGTCTTCTTTATTTTCTGCCTCTCTTCTCTCCAGCCTGCCTCGCTCTATTTCTTTTTTCTCTTTCTCACTCCCTCCATCTATCACTTCTCAGTCTCTCTTCTGTATCCACTCTTGCACTTTCTACCTCCTCTTCTCTCTCAGCCTGATCTTTACCGCCTCATCTCGTACTCTTGTTAGAGCAGTTCAATTGACCCCTACACTCGTCAGCTACACACCTGCCAGTCTCCTTATTAAGATTTTGAATATGGCTGAACTTCGCACCAGCAAACTGGACCTGGCTCTTAGATCTGTTTAAATTGTGGAGAACAAACACGTAGTGATGGTCAGACACACAGGGGCCTCTGAAAGGAGTCTCGTGACCCCAAAAACCAAATACTCAGACAGAAAATTGTATTTTTGATGGCATATTATAAAACCACATGTTACAGCACTACACATCTGTCAGGATGGCCGAGCGGTCTAAGGCGCTGTGTTCAGGTCGCAGTCTCCTCTGGAGGCGTGGGTTCGAATCCCACTTCTGACACAATATCTGCTTTTAGATTTTCATGTGTTTATTCTAAGGTGGTTGTCAATGTAAACAGGGCACGCAGTTCAAATTGAAAGTGACATGCATGCACTGTTGTAACTAAAGTTTACGTTTTATGTTTTTTATTGAACATGAAAGAATTCGTGTGAGGAACTCGAAAAGACTCTAAAAAAATTTTGTTTAGAAATTAATTTCCGAATTGACATCCTAAACCGTGAGTGCATTTTTTGCCCCTCACCAAATTATATTTCTCTGACGGTTGTTCACATTTTCAGTCCGTTGCCAGGACTACTGGTTTTACTTTCTATCTTGCAGATAGCTGTTCCCTTTCTGCCCTCAAGGTGGCACTTTATCTTCAGACAAGTCTTGCGAAATAACCTTCTGAAATAACTAGAACACATTTTCTCAGAGTTATAAATAAATCACCTTTGGTGGGCACTGAGCAGTTCTCTTTCACAGCAACAGTTGCCACTGGGTTAATATATGAACTCATGTTTTATTAGAGGCCATTTCAAATCTCTAAAGCCACGTTGGCGCTGTTTAGCCACTTTTCCCGCACTGTAAATAATATTTGAATACAGATCATGTTACTTGTCATCTTTGGGCCGAGTATAGAAAAATACCAGTTTTAATGTCTTCTTGCCTATAGTCGTGCCATAAAAGTTCAAGACTCCATGAGTGAGTAACTAATTCAGTTCAGGTCCTCTTTTTTCATTCCGAGAACTGCAGTCCAGTTCAGCACATTATAAAATCAGAACTACAAGTCCCAGAATGCAGAGGATACACTGGGACAAGACGAGCTGCTCACGCATGGACTAGTCTAATCAAACAGGGCAGATTAGTAGTACATGAAGGACTGAAATGACTTGGAGAATATGTGGATTATTTTAAGGTACATATAGCCAGTGAACGGATGAAATATCGAACTAAAAATACTGATTATTGTACTTTTTTTGTGTCATAGCGGGATGTGGGTTTTGTAGGGGTGCAGGGTGAGAAGTAATTTAATTATAATTAATAATTCATTTTAAACATTATTAATGATTTAATTGATAATTAATTATTGAAATTGTGTAATTGATTTATTTTTTCAGTTAAGTTTTAGGTGCGGGTTGTGTGGTTTGTAGGGGTATTGGATAGGAAGTAAATTAATTATAATTAATTAATAATTACGTTATTAATCATTAATTATGTAATTGATAATTATGGTAATTGTGTAATGAATTTAGTTTTTAAGTTATGTTTTACGTGTGTGTTGTGGGATTTGTAGGAGTACAGGCTGGGAAGTCTATTCATTTTAGTTAATTAATAATATATTTCTAATTATTAATTATTTAATTGATAATAAATTACGTATATTATGTAATTAGTTTATTTTTTGAGGTATCTTTTAGGTGCGGGTTGTTGGGTTTATACCGGTACAGGGTGGGAAGTAAATTAATTACATTAAATTAATGATGTTTTTAATCATTAATTATGTAATTGATAATTATGTTAATTGTGTAATTAATTTAGTTTTTAAGTTATGTTTTAGGTGCGGAATGTGTGGTTTGTAGGGGTATAGGGTAGTAAGTAAATTAATTATAATTCATTAATAATTACGTTTTTAATCATTAATGGTGTAATTGATAATTATGTTAATTGTGTAATTAATTTAGTTTTTAAGTTATGTTTTAGGTGTGGGTTGTGGGATTTGTAGGAGTACCTGGTGGGAAGTGAATTCATTTTAGTTAATTAATAATATATTTCCAATTATTAATTATTTAATTGATAATTAATTACGTGTATTATGTAATTAATTTATTTTTTGAGGTAACTTTTGGGTGTGGGTTGTTGGGTTTATACGGTACAGGGTGGTAAGTAAATTAATTATTAATTCATTTAAATTAATATTAATTAGTTAATTGATCATTCATTATGTAAATTATGTAATTAAGATAAGTTTTTAATTTTATGCCAGGTGCGGGTTGTTGGGTTTGTAGGGGTACATGGTGGGAAGTAAATTAATTATAATTAAGTAATAATTAATGTAAATTATTAGTAATTATTTAATTGATAATTAATTATGTAAATTTTGTAATTAAGATATTTTTTAAATTATATGTCAGGAGTGGGTTGTTGTATTTTTAGGGTTAAAGGATGGGAAGTTAATAAAGAAATAATTTATTGATAATTAATCATTACTTCATTATTATTTTTTTATTTTATAATTTAGTTAATTGTGAACTTATCATATTTGTTAAGTTACATTTTAGGCGTGTGTTGTTTTGTGTGTAGAGAAATGGGGAAAGTCATTTATGTAATTATAAATAAATAAAAATATTCATTGATTTAAAACTTTTTTTATTATTTCATATGTTAATTTTGTTATGCTTTGTTTATTTTTATTACATTTTAATTGTTGGATGTTGTGTTTGTGGGAACATAGGGGCATATTAGCAAGGGCACTATCGCCGCTTTAGCGGCACTTTTTGCCGTTAAAGCGGCGATATTCTTATCGCCCTATCAGCAAACTGTCTCAAACAGCAGTTAGCGACAGTTTTCAGGCATTAGCGCCCGTGTTTTTACCGCTTTGCATGTCAGCGATATTTATCGCTAATGACATGCAAAGTGGGCGTTCCCGACGAACAAACCTGGGAAACACCCGCTAACAGGCCTATCGCCTATTAGCAAGGTGGCCATGGCCCCAGTTAGCGACGTGAAAAGTCGCGCTAACCGGGGTCATCGCCATTTATTTAACACCTGCAATTAGCAGGTGTTAGCCATATCTAACATGGGGGGGTGGATTATGCTGATACGACCACAGGGTCATATCAGCAAGGTTATCGCCGTTTTCCATGAAACATCGCTGGAAAACCAGCGATGTTTCATGGAAAACACCGCTATGGCTGGAATAATTATCGCCATAGCGCTAAATGTCGCTAATACAGCGTTAGCATGGCAAATTATTCCGACGAAAGCCGGCGATAAAAAAGTGCTCGCTAAACATGCTTTGCGATGTTTAGCGCACTTTTTAGATAATATGCCCCATAGTGTGGTATTTTAGTTATATTATTACTATTTGTGTTAATTGATAATAATTATAAAATTGTTAATATTTAGGTTATTTTTTAAATTTTTGTTAAAATTATGACATTTAATTTTTATATTTATAGTTTTATATTTTGGGTTATTTAATAGAGTTGTTAAAATATGTTGCTTATTTGAAGTGAAGTACTCTACGCCACTCTCCTCCACTGTACACCCCTCCACTCTACGCACCTCCACTCTTCAACACTCTATTCCACTCTATGCTTCTCTTCTCCACGCTACGCAACTACATGTCAGTCTACGGCCCTCCACTCTACGACTCTCCACTCTATGACACTTTACTCAATGACACTCCACTCAAAGTAACGCCCACACGCCTCCGATAGGAAGCCGCGGAACGAAAGACGAGGCCGGACCATGCTGACCCTGTTCAGTGTGAAAGGAGCACCACAGAAGTCTGAAAAGGTGAGTCAACACCCCAGACAAAGACCGCGACTCACCGGCTCAAGCAGGACAAGACCGGCAGAATACACAGCAAATTGTTTGCAGTAGGCAGCCCACACATTCAATGCCGGAACCGCATTCTCCTGGAGTCCACTAAAGCAGGAAACTGGGAGCGTGAAACATATCATATATAAGATGAGGTCGCCCCTGCGTGACCAGCACACCTCAACCCCAGGGATACTAGAGTCCGGAAAAGCAGGACCTCGATCCCACTTACCTACAAAATTGGAAACAGCACTCGGAGTAGTGCAGAAACGAAAAAACAGGTCTTTGAGGTATATGGTGCCTCCTTTTATTCCATTGGTGGATGGAGGTGGGAGCCATGTTGGAGGGATAGGAGACTAGTAGGCTAACTTTTTTTGCTTGGAGTTTCTGTGGGAGCCTAAAGCTCATGTGTTAATTACTGTGGCGAGGAAGACGGATGAGGTGGTAATGCGGCTTAAGTGTGGCGTTCACTTAATCCTGTGCCACGCAGTGTATTGGTATTGCATACCAATGTAAATTTGTTGTCCCAACTGGGTCAGTGATATGGTAGTGTTTCCTCACATTCAATCGAATGGTGGTATAAATTGTGTGCACTATGGTAAATGCCATTTACAGAGGGCTGTGCCCTTTATGCTACGACGAGGCATATTAGCAATATTCTCTCCACTATACTAATGTTTGCAGGTTTTCGTTCACCATAGGCAAACAAGCGCTATATGGGAGGAGTAGTGTAATTACAGATTACGCTATGTATTTGAGTGCAGTGTACTTGCAGTGTTACAGGCACCTCTGGGTGTAAAAACGAGCATAGTCTGCTCAGTGGGTGTCTGGCTTGAGAGTTAGTTGGGGTGATAGGTCATTTGTCGAAGATGGAAGGTCATTGTGCAAGAGGGTGTGGCATTTTTGATAATTGCTTTTGCTGTTTTGTGTCTTGTTTTATCATAGACTTTAGTTTTAAGTGGGATGAGATGTTATGTTATGTTAACTGATTTTATAATGCGCATAGCTACCCAAAAAGGGTTTCCCAGCGCAGACCTAGAGGAACCACAACAGAATATAAAAGAAGTAAAAACTATTGATTAAACAGCCAAGCTTTCACTAATTTACGAAATTTTAAGTGAAGTGTTTCTTTACGGATCGCTATGGGAAGAGAGTTCCACAAGAGAGGACCAAGATAAGAAAAAGAGCGGCCACCCATTCTTGTGAGTTTGATCCTGGGAACCATACATTTTTCCTGTGTCGTAGAGCGTAACAGGCGAGAAGGCTGATAGAGATGGACAAGTTTTTGCAGGTATTGAGGGGCAGTACCAACCTTAATCTTAAACATATAGTCCAGTGCTTTAAACTTAGTCCGATTTTCCACTCTAAGCCAGTGTAAATCTCTCAAAGCATTGGAGATAGAAGACATTCTTGGGATTTTATAAAGCAGCCTAGCGGCAGAGTTCTGCACCACCTGGAGCTTACGTAACACATCCATGTTTGCTCCCAAAAGAAGAATATTCCCATAGTCCAGTCTGGATGTAACAAGTGCCTGGACTACAGTCCTTTGGGTAGCATTGGGGAGCATCCAGATGATTTTCTTCAACCATTTTAAAATGGTGAAGAAGGTGGCTGCAGTTTTTACCGCATGTTGTTTCATGGATAATTTATTATCCATAATAAATCCCAGATTGCGGGCTTGAGAGGTAGGCGAGGGTAAGGGTCCCATTTCACTGGGCCAATGTTGGGGGCCCCAGAGGTCTCCATTTTTCCCAAAAATAAGGACCTCCGTTTTTTCACCATTGAGCTTGAGTAGATTGGTTTGCATCCAAGATGCAATGTTACTCAAGCCCATTTGAAGAGTTGAAGGACCTTGCAGATTTCCCGCAGACAGGGAAAAAATTATTTGGGTGTCATCGGCGTAAGAAAAATGCTTACCCATGGTGATTTGTGGTGATTTGTGGTGATCTACCATCCAGCAACACCAAAGCATTTATCCAGACACGTATACTTGCATTCTATGCTACCATACGGATCCATATTGTACTGTTTGCACCCACCACCATCTATTCATGCACGTAACTACCCACACTATCATTATATCAAGGCATTCATAAAGCATCCGCCTGTGTCTATATGTGGGGGTTGACTGACTGCATATGTGTTGGTGTGTGTTCTTTGCGTGGATGGGCTTTTTTTATATTGTTTGGGTATGTATATAGGGGTTTGTTACCCGTTTGTTCATCCAGACATTTGACACAACATATCTAATTATGAAAAACACACTTACACCTAAAATAACCCAGATTTATTGGCTTGGCTGTCTCAATACTCGAAAAATACGCATTTAGAAACAGTTTCTGCTGCTAACAGTCGGAAATACAGTTCCCAGAGCCTGCGTGCTAAGAGGAACGGGGTCGCCATAAATGTAATGTATTCTGGCTAGGGCATCAGTTAGATAAAACCTTGAATAGCATTTTATGTATCTGTGTAGAAAATACATTTGCTTCAATAAAGAATGACTAAAACATATAGGGCAGTACTCTAGGTTAACAGTCGAGATATCACTTGCTCTGACATCATCAGGCTCAAAGAGTGAGTTATGTCAATTATGCTACATGTGCAATTTTGGTCAAGTGACGCCACTGCTGATGGACTCTATATTTGTCTTAAGTATCTTCAATTGGGTCCAGCCAATAGACCGAGGTCCCCTCCACTGTGAGCTTTACTATATGTAGTTATTTAATTTTGATATTGTGCAGACTTTAACCAAGAGGGCACCTGAACACTTTACAAGGTCACCATAACTGCAGGATCTGTAAGAGATGCAGCAAAAAACAAATTTTACCTCGAGGTGCTATATTTGATCATGACCACGAATAAACCTTGCACCCCAAATGAGTTGCTCTTTGTTATTTCATTAATGCAACTCAATAGTGCCCATTTTATTGGCCTGCAAAAGATTCAAGTAGGGCTGGGCTGGGAACTAGAAAGGGGCTGGGGAATAGAGCCCAATTGCACACCAAGGGGCTTATTTACAAGCCCCTTGCGCCACTTTTGCGCCATTTTTAACATGGGTAAAGTGACGCAAAAGTGGCGTAAGGGGCTTGTAAATCTGCCCCCAAGTGAGCAGTTAGCTGGCCAACCCACCCTACATAGTGCCTAAATGTATGCTGTTTGATTGATGGATTGCTTAGGAAAGGAAAGTCTCCATTGTGGGGTTTGACGCTTTATCAAGCCCTTGAGTTGGCGTCATAGAAACAGAAAACTGCCTAGATGGGCAGCCTCTGGGCCCACTTCACATGCCATATAGTGCCTTGTCAAGGTCCCCCAGCTGGCCTTCGATAGCTCAGTTGGTAGAGCGGAGGACTGATGTGGAGAAGCTGACGTCCTTAGATCGGTGGTTTAAATCCAGCTCAAAGGACTTTACATAGTCATCTTTTCTTCTTCTACTTTGGAGTACAAAGCACCTCTTTTCTCAGCCACTCACACACCTTGGCTTTTCCTGCCTCCTCTCTTCCCCTTTACAACCCAACTCCCTGTGGCAAGTGGGAGAGTCTCCCTACCACTCCCTGTGTGCAGCCCCCGCTGCAATCCCCCATCATCAGACAGAGCCGGGGGCCCCTGGGCTGAAGAGCCAAGCCGGGGCCCCGTCTGAAGCAGCCCTGTGAGCTGGTTGTTGTGACTCTAGCATGTGATGTGCTGGGGAGTGCTGCTGAGAGTGTCTGCCAGGAGGTGAAGGTTGCTGTGAAGTGCCAAGAAGCAGTGGGTTTTGGTGTGTGTTTTGCTAGAGTGTGTGTCTTTCTTGGGCCTATGGCCCCATGTGTTGGTGTGAGGGAGTTAGAGAATGAAAACAATGAATAATTCCTCGTTAGCATAGTGGTCAGTCTCCCTGTCTGTGATGTGGGAGACCCGGTTTGAACTCTATAGTGGGGAGGATGATGTTTAGGGCTTGCTTTATGACTTTTTTCCCTTTATATTCACTCTTTACTCAGCAGACATCTTCAGGATATTCCTCTTCACAATATACTTGCATGCAAATACTGACACTTCTCATTAATGACCACACCTCGGACAACTCCAAACATTTACTAATTCAATGCCATACCTTGCATCATCTAGCAACTGAAACTTTTTAAGTGCTACCTCTTTTGGCCACAGTTTCAGCATTTACATTTTAAGACCTTTGCTCCTTTCTTCAAAAGTAAAACTCTAATGTGCAGCTATTATTCAGATACAAAGCAAGTAGTACCTGACAAATAAAACACATTTATCTTAAAACTGAGTGTATTTTCCACACTAAAAATTTACATTTTGGAGCAGTCCTATATACGAAGGTTAAACCTGTCATCTTATTTTTAGCTTTAATCGTTTAGAGAGATACACTGGGAAAGCAAAAGAACCACTGACCCGGGCATAGACACCTGCCATTCTCATCAGAGCTTTTATATATCCTAGGTTCAAGCATGACTACCAAATCCAGGTCAGGATTTGGCACTGCATTCTGGGACTTGCAGTCCTGTTAATAACACTCTAAAATTATGGCCTTGGGACCCAGCACCCAAAGCAAAACCCTGGACAGGGTGAAGTGCACTCATGGCCCTCAACATTTTGAATAGGTGCAGCATCCAGCCTGGGACCCCAAAACTTTTCGTAGAAGTTGTCTCCTGTTTGCCTGCCTACAGGATAGTTAGTTACACTAAGGCTGCCCCAAATAAATCTATCCTACTAGTTAATGGCTACTTCTTAATACTTCAAACACCGAAGAATCAACACAAGCAGCAGGTCTCCACATGCCAGCAGCAGGACTTTCAGGATGCTGCCTTGCAAATTCACCTAGCAATACCAAAGGGGATGATGGACGGAGCGTTAGAGCAAATCAAACACTCACCCCCAGTCAACTGATCTGGGTTTAATCCATCATCATTCTTTAGCTCACTCCACCACCCCAGTTCAGACATGGCCATATGTAAATCAGTCTGACCCTGTGCCTCATGGGAAAAGTCCAGCCCGAACTGCCAAGCCATGTCTTCCCTGGACCGGAAACAAGCATCCTGGGACCGGTTTCGGGTTCAAAACCCTCATCAGCCCGGCTATCTTGAATCCAGTGGCAAAGTGAGCAAGGGACCCACGTCTGGACATACCTTGCCAACTTAGGGCGAACAAAGCGATACCAAAGGGGATGATGGACGGAGCGTTAGAGAAAATCAAACACTCACCCCCAGTCAACTGATCTGGGTTTAATCCATCATCATTCTTTAGCTCACTCCACCACCCCAGTTCAGACATGGCCATATGCAAATCAGTCTGACCCTGTGCCTCATGGGAACAGTCCAGCCCGAACTGCCAAGCCATGTCTTCCCTGGACCGGAAACAAGCATCCTGGGACCGGTTTCGGGTTCAAAACCCTCATCAGCCAGGCTATCTTGAATCCAGTGGCAAAGTGAGCAAGGGACCCACGTCTGGGCATACCCTGCCAACTTAGGGCGAACAAAGCGATACCAAAACTCCGTCCATCATCTCCTTGTGTTTGCTTTGTTCGCCCTAAGTCGGCAGGGTATGCCCAGACGTGGGTCCCTTGCTCACTTTGCCACTGGATTCAAGCTAGCCTGGCTGATGACGGCTGTTAGCCAGAAACAGGTCCCAGGATGCTTGTTTCCGGTCCAGTGAAGACATGGCTTGGCAGTTCGGGCTGGACTGTTCCCATGAGGCACAGGGTCAAGACTGATTTGCATATGGCTGTGTCTGAACTGGGGTGGCGGAGTGAGCTAAAGAACGATGATGGATTCAACCCAGATCTGTGACTGGGGGTGAGTGTTTGCAATATTCAGCACTCCGTCCATCATCTCCTTGTGTTTGCTTTGTTCGCCCTAAGTTGGCAGGGTATGCCCAGACGTGGGTCCCTTGCTCACTTTGCCACTGGATTCAAGCTAGCCTAGCTGATGATGGCTGTTAGCCAGAAACCGGTCCCAGGATGCTTGTTTCCGGTCCAGTGAAGACATGGCTTGGCAGTTCGGGCTGGATTGTTCCCATGAGGCACAGGGTCAAGACTGATTTGCATATGGCTGTGTCTGAACTGGGGTGGCGGAGTGAGCTAAAGAACGATGATGGATTCAACCCAGATCTGTGACTGGGGGTGAGTGTTTGCAATGTTCAGCACTCCGTCCATCATCTCCTTGTGTTTGCTTTGTTCGCCCTAAGTTGGCAGGGTATGCCCAGACGTGGGTCCCTTGCTCACTTTGCCACTGGATTCAAGCTAGCCTGGCTGATGACGGCTGTTAGCCAGAAACCGGTCCCAGGATGCTTGTTTCTGGTCCAGTGAAGACATGGCTTGGCAGTTCGGGCTGGACTGTTCCCATGAGGCACAGGGTCAAGACTGATTTGCATATGGCTGTGTCTGAACTGGGGTGGCGGAGTGAGCTAAAGAACGATGATGGATTCAACCTAGATCTGTGACTGGGGGTGAGTGTTTGCAATGTTCAGCACTCCGTCCATCATCTCCTTGTGTTTGCTTTGTTCGCCCTAAGTTGGCAGGGTATGTCCAGACGTGGGTCCCTTGCTCACTTTGCCACTGGATTCAAGCTAGCCTGGCTGATGACGGCTGTTAGCCAGAAACCGGTCCCAGGATGCTTGTTTCCGGTCCAGTGAAGACATGGCTTGGCAGTTCGGGCTGGACTGTTCCCATGAGGCACAGGGTCAAGACTGATTTGCATATGGCTGTGTCTGAACTGGGGTGGCGGAGTGAGCTAAAGAACGATGATGGATTCAACCCAGATCTGTGACTGGGGGTGAGTGTTTGCAATGTTCAGCACTCCGTCCATCATCTCCTTGTGTTTGCTTTGCAAATTCACCTAGGCATAAATGGTGTCAGTACTAGCATATTCACTCACTTATCCACCTATACATACACCTTAGTGACTGAAGCACCCTCTCCATAGATCTGTCTGTACCTACATGTCACTCCGGCCTTATCTGGGCATGTAATGTGAGCAATGAAAGCCAATGCTAGTCCGAGCTGCCGGATCTGCTCTGCGGGAGAGGGAAGACTGCATGTATTCTGTGAGCAATGAAAGCCAGTGCTAGTCTGACCAGCCGGATCTGCTCTGCGGGAGAGGGAAGACTGCATGTTTTCTGTGAGCAATGAAAGCCAGTGCTAAACTGACCTGCCGGATCTGCTCTGCGGGAGAGGGAATACTGCATGTTTTCTGTGAGCAATGAAAGCCAGTGCCTGTCTGACCTGCCGGATCTGCTCTGCGGGACAGGGAAGACTGCACGTATTCTGTGAGCAATGAAAGCCAGTGCTAGTCCGACCTGCCGGATCTGCTCTGCGGGAGAGGGAAGACCGCACGTATTCTGTGAGCAATGAAAGCCAGTGCTAGTCTGACCTGCCGGATCTGCTCTGCGGGAGAGGGAAGACCGCACGTATTCTGTGAGCAATGAAAGCCAGTGCTAGTCAGACCTGCCGGATCTGCTCTGCGGGAGAGGGAAGACCGTACGTATTCTGTGAGCAATGAAAGCCAGTGCTAGTCCGACCTGCCGGATCTGCTCTGCGGGACAGGGAAGACCGCACGTATTCTGTGAGCAATGAAAGCCAGTGCTAGTCCGACCTGCCGGATCTGCTCTGCGGGAGAGGGAAGACTGCACGTATTCTGTGAGCAATGAAAGCCAGTGCCTGTCTGACCTGCCGGATCTGCTCTGCGCGAGAGGGAAGACCGCACGTATTCTGTGAGCAATGAAAGCCAGTGCCAGTCCGACCTGCCGGATCTGCTCTGCGGGAGAGGGAAGACTGCACGTATTCTGTGAGCAATGAAAGCCAGTGCCTGTCTGACCTGCCGGATCTGCTCTGCGGGACAGGGAAGACCGCACGTATTCTGTGAGCAATGAAAGCCAGTGCCTGTCCGAGCTGCCGGATCTGCTCTGCGGAAGAGGGCAGACCCCACGTATTCTGTGAGCAATGAAAGCCAGTGCCTGTCCGAGCTGCCGGATCTGCTCTGCGGGAGAGGGAAGACTGCACGTATTCTGTGAGCGATGAAAGCCAGTGTCTGTCCGAGCTGCCGGATCTGCTCTGCGGGAGAGGGAAGACTGCACGTATTCTGTGAGCGATGAAAGCCAGTGCTAGTCTGAGCTGCCGGATCTGCTCTGCGGGAGAGGGAAGACTGCACGTATTCTGTGAGCGATGAAAGCCAGTGCTAGTCTGAGCTGCCGGATCTGCTCTGCGTGAGAGGGAAGACTGCACGTATTCTGTGAGCGATGAAAGCCAGTGCTAGTCTGAGCTGCCGGATCTGTTCTGCGGGAGAGGGAAGACTGCACGTATTCTGTGAGCAATGAAAGCCAGTGCCTGTCCGAGCTGCCGGATCTGCTCTGCAGGAGAGGGAAGACTGCACGTATTCTGAGAGCGATGAAAGCGAGTGCTAGTCTGAGCTGCCGGATCTGCTCTGCGGGAGAGGGAAGACTGCACGTATTCTGTGAGCAATGAAAGCCAGTGCCTGTCCGAGCTGCCGGATCTGCTCTGTGGGAGAGGGAAGACTGCACGTATTCTGTGAGCAATAAAAGCCAGTGCCTGTCCGAGCTGCCGGATCTGCTCTGCGGGAGAGGGAAGACTGCACGTATTCTGTGAGCGATGAAAGCCAGTGCTAGTCTGAGCTGCTGGATCTGCTCTGCGGGAGAGGGAAGACTGCACGTATTCTGTGAGCAATGAAAGCCAGTGCCTGTCCGAGCTGCCGGATCTGCTCTGCGCAAGAGGGAAGACTGCACGTATTCTGTGAGCAATGAAAGCCAGTGCCTGTCCGAGCTGCCGGATCTGCTCTGCGGGAGAGGGAAGACCGCACGTATTCTGTGAGCAATGAAAGCCAGTGCTAGTCCGAGCTGCCGGATCTGCTCTGCGGGAGAGGGAAGACTGCACGTATTCTGTGAGCGATGAAAGTCAGTGCCTGTCCGAGCTGCCGGATCTGCTCTGCGGGAGAGGGAAGACCGCACGTATTCTGTGAGCAATGAAAGCCAGTGCTAGTCTGAGCTGCCGGATCTGCTCTACGGGAGAGGGAAGACTGCACGTATTCTGTGAGCAATGAAAGCCAGTGCCTGTCCGACCTGCCGGATCTGCTCTGCGGGAGAGGGAAGACCGCACGTATTCTGTGAGCGATGAAAGCCAGTGCTAGTCTGAGCTGCCGGATCTGCTCTGCGGGACAGGGAAGACTGCACGTATTCTGTGAGCAATGAAAGCCAGTGCTAGTCCGACCTGCCGGATCTGCTCTGCGGAAGAGGGAAGACTGCACGTATTCTGTGAGCAATGAAAGCCAGTGCTAGTCTGACCTGCCGGATCTGCTGTCCGGAGAGGGAAGACTGCACGCATTGCCTTTTGTGAGAGAGAGAATCTTGTTGGAAATCTTTCTACTACACATAAGAAAAGATGACTCGCATTTCCAATGCTTGTTTTAATGTATGATGTGAGTGAACAAATGAACCCTGACAAAATATGTGCCAAGAGTTTACTTTCGGATTTACGCTTGAAACAAGCATTTTCTTAAATGGAGCAGTAGAGTTTGTGAAATTTTAAAACATAGCTGACAAGTGGCCAATTCTGGCAGTTTAGAGAACAGCGCATTGAATGCTGGGATTTTAAGTCCATGATGGAATTTGTTTAAAGCAAAACCTCACACCCCACTAATCAACATGCTACTGGTGGGAAAAAACAGTTGATGGTACCACATGTGCTAGAGCCAAAGCAGAGTTCTGAAATGGAAAATAAAATTTAGTCCCTGGCTTTCTGCTTTTTGTCTTGAAGGCAATCATGGGCTAAACAGCCCAGTCACTGAGAGGGCAGAGATAGCCTTTCAGATGCAAATGCCATCATCTCGCTGCTAATGGGTAAACATTAACCTCCCTTAGAAAACCTGCCAAAAGTTGGTGCCACTGTGTGACACACAATATCGGCTCCATTCACACGGTCAACCGGGGAGGAGCCAGTGAGGAGCAGATATCACACTGTGGCAGTGAAAACGAGCTGGAAACCACTGTAAACACTGGATTTTCAGACGTTTTTCAGAAGCTTTGAAGTACTGATGTCCATTAAGGGATGTGAAAACATCCCAGTACATCGGCACCAGACTTAGCAAGCATTTTGACTTCTTTTTGGAGGAGGGGGCTTGGGGTCGGGGTGGGTGCAAATGTGCCTCTTAGGTACTTCTCGGCATAAGGCCCGCCCCTCCAAGGCCCTGGCTCCTCCTCACACCTGAAATCTTTGTTTAGTTGGCAGGTATGGTGTTTACCACTAGAATGTGAGAAGCAGCAGTTGGACTGTCTAGAGACAGCAGAATGGAAAAATATTGTCCTGTTGCCACTATTCCTTAGACTAAAAGCTTGGTAAGATTTTGGTGGTGTGCTTGCAACATTAGTGTGACCCCTGCGCTAAAGAGGTGCAGCAGGGGGGGCGCTGTGTTTAGCAATAACTTATGATTGGAGAGATGAGTGGAATTTTTGCCAGGTGGTAGTGAGAGAATCTGAGGAGGCAGTCATGGGTTTTGGGGGTGCCAAAAATGATTGTCGCACTGAGCGCCACCAGTGCTAAAGCCAGCCCTGCGTGCTGCCTCACGAGGACCGCCAGGGCTGCTGTTCTTTCTTGAAATCCAAATATCTCCGTTCGAAGCCACTGGACAATTGGAGATGTTAAACTCGTACGAAAGGCATGCACCGTTGCTTTCTACTTTAAACATAACGGGGCAGATTTACAAGCCCCTTGCGCCACTTTTGCGTCACTTTTCCCATGTTAAAAATGACGCAAAAGTGGCGCAAGGGTCTTGTAAATAAGCCCCAACATGTGTATTAGTAAAGCGCACGTTCACCCCTAGGTATCTCAGCGCTGAAGAACAGATGTTTATTGTTACCCAACTCAATGGTACTCATTTTATCGACATCAGATGGATGAAAGGCTGAGTGGACATGGGTTGGACGTTGTTCAGTAGCGTAGAGAAAATGTAAGATACAGTTTCAATGTTTCCATATATTTCCCTTGTGTCTTGGAAGGCACGTAGGTATGCAGACACATTTTAAACACATGCTAAAAGGAGCGCAACATTATCAAGTTGTCTTTATACAGCAAACAAAACTCTCCGGATAACACATCGAGCAGGTACAGATCAGAATTAAAAATAAGCACCTGCCCTCTGTGAGGCTCGAACTCACGACCTTCAGATTATGAGACTGACGCGCTGCCTACTGCGCTAAGAAGGCTCTGGAGACTCCCATGCAGAACATATAAAATACATAGTAAGGCAGAAAAAGTAGGATGGAATGCAGTGTTTTTATTCTTGTTACCTGTCTTTTGTATTCGGCATCAACAGTTTGAAAAAAATATGCTTTCCCAAAAAGAAAAAAAGAAATTAATGAAGTTATTTTGTTTGTCCGAATAACACAGAAGTCTGGACGAAATGTATACAAAAAAAATTAACTGGAGAGATGAAACTGTATCATTTTTCTTTTTCACAGCCATTTACGTTTGCCATGCTATTGTTGTACTTTCTCCTGGCTACTGCAATGTTCTATTTTTAGAAATACAGATATTTGATTTAATGATCCAGCACATTGAACGTCTCTCCCCTGTGTTTACATCTGTTTCTTGGCCGCCTCCAGCCAACAGGAAGGGATTCGGTTCTTCGTGCGTTGTCCACGGAGCCCCTCTCGGTCTCGCTCCTTCACTTCCTGGTAACAAACTGCTCAGCAGCGTCCCGGAGACCCCCTTTATCTCAGGTATAAGACTTTGTGAACTCTTCCTCTCTGTCTACGAGAGTGGATAGAGCGCCCTTGGTGGCGGCGCTGCCTCACTTTGGAAGTGTGATCTTGTTCAGCTTCAGTCCTCCCCTGGAAGCAGGCTCCTCCTAGAAGTTACCTTAAACTGGCCACAGTTTTACAGGCTGCGGTCACACGAGCACTAAATACATGCGAAACCCAACCTTGTCTATATGTATAACGAGAGCCAGTATCCAGTAACGAACAAGCAATGGTGCTCTTAGGGTGACCTACTGGCATGGGTGCAAATTCAGGACGGTGAGTGTAAAAATTCAGGACAAAGGGTCAAAATTCAGGACAGGAGGTCAAAATTCTGGACAAAAGGTAAGTTTTACAGACACATCAGAAGAGGTCGCGCAATAGTATATACGTAAGTAAATAGACAACCACTTAAGTACAAGTTAAAAGAAGTTTATATTAGGTTGAGACAATTGTGCACTTCATGGTTTTTCAGTATGCGCGCAGCTTTGAGCAAATGTGCAGGTCTTTTTGTCACTCATCCTTCCACCCATTCACCCTTTCAGGCATCCATCCATCCTCCCTTTCTCTCTCCATCCCTCTTTCATTTAGCCATCCATCCTTCCATCCACCCATCCATCTACTCATCCATTTATGAATCCATCCATTGACCCTATCACTCATCCATCCTTTCACTCATCCATCCTTTCTCTCATCCATCCACCCTTTCACTCCTTCACTCATCCATCCATCCTTTCTCTCATCCATCCACCCTTTCACTCCTTCATTCATCCATCCATCCTCTCATCCAGCCACCCTTTCACTCATTCATTCATTCATCCATCCTTTCTCTCATCCATCCACCCTTTCACTCCTTCACTCATCCATCCATCCTTTCTCTCATCCATCCACCCTTTCACTCCTTCATTCTTCCATCCTTTCTCTCATCCATCCACCATTTCACTCCTTCACTCATCTATCCACCCTCCCTTTCACTCACTCATCCAGCCTTACATCCACCCTTTCACTCATTCATCCATCCATTCACCCTTTCACTTATCAATTCATCAGTCCATCCATCAGTTCACTCATCCATCCACCCATTCACTCGACTGCCATCCACCCTTTCATTAATCCATCCATCCTTTGACTCATCCATCAATCCTTTTACCCGTCCATCTACCCTTCCACCCATACATCCATCTATTTACCTTTTCTCTCATCCACCCTTCCACTCACTCATCCGTCCATCCTTTCTCTCATTAACCATCCATTCACCCTTTCATTCATCTATTCACTCTAATCCATCCAGCCATCCACCCATCCCTTCACTTACTCACCTTTTCACATTAATTATGAGCTGAGCCTTTGTCTGCTGAGTTGCAGACAGAAGAGGCCCATCAAGGATTTCACCTCTGCTGGAGTTCGTAAATCAAGGGGTGGGGCGGGGGAGGGTTCATTATGCCCCTGTACATAGGCAATCCGAAAAAGTGGAAGTCATGAGTCATGCATGATGCACAGTACCAGGGCGTGAGGTGACTGTGGCATGGTGTTGTTTCCAGGGCTTAAGTGGGATGAAAAAACTGGGGGGTCTCTCCAAAGGGGGTGTTCGATGTAATTAAGGGCATGGCTTAAAACACCTAAGCTAAAAATCTGTGCTTAGCATAGTGTGCGCCCGACTGGTAATTTGCTGCTTCTTTCATTGCATCCAGATATATAACACAACAAGTAGTGTTACACCTACAAGCCAGAACTATTGGCTTTGTCAATGGTTGCTAGTTGCATAAAATAAAAAAAAGCAGTAACCATGGCTTTGTTGAATATAACATTGATGAGACAGTGAAAGACACATAACCCTTTTTTTTTAAACTTGTTTCACCACCTTTTCATGAACTGGATTCTCACCTAGCAGCATGGGCGTTTTTGTTCATTTCTTCCACCTGACTGAATGCCCTGCCCTAGACCGAGGCAGGAGGAGGCCCACCACATGAAGTAAGAGCACAGACTGGCCCATTGTCATTCTGTATGTGGCAATCAGCCGGCAGACAGAATGACAAAGGGCAGGGTGGGGCTGCTCTTGTGCTCAGAGCAGTGCGAGGTGGCCCCATCAGGGAGCTGATGCTTCTGGCAGGGGAAAGGTGATGTTCCCCAATGCCCACAATTACAGACAAAAGGCATCCGTAAAAGGGATTGTCACGGACAACGGACTTGGGATCCAAATTACGGACGGTCCGTGAAATTTACAGATGGTTGGTCACCCTAGGTGCTCCTGATCTGAGAGCCAGACTCCAATAACCAACAAGCATTGGTACTCCTGATCTGAGAGCCAGCATCCCTTCTTCTTCCTTGGACTCTTCTTTACAGCTCATGTCGCTGTCGATTAGTTTCAACATTCCCTCAAACTCCCATCCCACGTCATTTCCTCCTCTAGGGCCCAGCAGGTCTTATCCTTGGAGTTTTCTTAAAGAGCATAACTGGCAATGTCTCGCCCACTGGAGCGTCCATCACCTCTTCCCCTTCTGCTTCCACTGCAGCCAGAATGCTGTTTCTTCAGCTGATGGTGTCTCCTTTATGGGTAACCCTTTGTTGGTTGAAATTCTTAGCTCATTCCTACTATTCTCTGCTTTCATTAAAAGTCAACCCCAACCCTCCTCCCCGCTTGTGTTAGGCCCTCCCTGGACCTTTGTTGTTAGTGTCTCACCCCCATATTGTATTCTCTTTCAAATACATATGGCTGTAAAGCTGATGCATTCTTGAGAACCAAGGTGTTCACTGAGCAGCCCTGGTTACCAGCAGCGATTATTAGCAGCAGCCCCGATTACCAGAAGTGTTGTTTACCAGCAGACCTGGTTAGCAGCAGCTCTAGTTACCAGCAATGTTTCTTACCAGCAGCCCCAGTTATCAGCAGTGTTGTTTACCAGCGGCTCTGGTTACCAGCAGCCCCAGTTACCAGCAACCCAGTTACCACCAGCGTTCTTTACCAGCAGCCCCGGTTTCCAGCAGTGTTGGTTACCAGCAGCCCTGCTTACCAGCATGGTTGGTTACCAGCAGCCCTGATTACCAGCAGTGTTTGTTACCATCAGCCCTGGTTACCATCAGCCCTGGTTACCATCAGCCCTGGTTACCAGCAGCATTGGTTAATAGTAGGTCTGGTTACCAATAGCCCCGGTTACCTGCAGTGTTGGTTACCATCAGCCCTGGTTACCAGCAGCCCTGGTTACTAGCAGCCCTGGTTACCAGCAGCCCTGGTTATCAGCAGCCCTGGTTACCAGCAGCCCTGGTTATCAGCAGCCCTGGTTACCAGCAGCCCTGGTTACCAGCAGCCCTGGTTATCAGCAGCCCTGGTTATCAGCAGCCCTGGTTACCAGCAGCCCTGGTTATCAGCAGCCCTGGTTACCAGCAGCCCTGGTTACCAGCAGCCCTGGTTATCAGCAGCCCTGGTTATCAGCAGCCCTGGTTACCACCAGCCCTGGTTACCAGCAGCCCTGGTTATCAGCAGCCCTGGTTACCAGCAGCCCTGGTTATCAGCAGCCCTGTTTACCATCAGCCCTGGTTACCAGCAGCATTGGTTAACAGTAGGTCTGGTTACCAATAGCCCCGGTTACCTGCAGTGTTGGTTACCATCAGCCCTGGTTACCAGCAGCCCTCGTTACTAGCAGCCCTGGTTACCAGCAGCCCTGGTTATCAGCAGCCCTGGTTACCAGCAGCCCTGGTTACCAGCAGCCCTGGTTATCAGCAGCCCTGGTTACCTACCAGCAGCCCTGGTTATCAGCAGCCCTGGTTACCAGCAGCCCTGGTTATCAGCAGCCCTGGTTACCAGCAGCCCTGGTTACCAGCAGCCCTGGTTACCAGCAGCCCTGGTTACCAGCAGCCCTGGTTATCAGCAGCCCTGGTTACCAGCAGTCCCGGTTACCAGCTGTAGTATGATCATAAGAACACATCCAAATCCTAGTAGTGGATGTAGTTATCTTCTTTATTATCAGCCCTGTCACAGTACAAGTCTGGCATCAGCTCCAGCAGCATCTGCCCTAACATTCTACCCCTAGCTCATATAAACACAGAACTTTGGAACACAAACAGTATGAGGGTTCTATATGCTAATTGCATTCTGAATATATTTCCACATATACTACACAATCCCTTTCCTTTTTCTTGTTGAAAGACCTAAAGCAAGGTGAAAATAAATAAGAGAGAAGAGAATATTTTTTTTTTAGAATGACAACAGACAAAGCAAAAATTCATTTGCATAAAAATTCATTACACTGTTTAGGTTTCTTAACAATTCTTCCACAAGCTGTTTTCACATTGAACGAACATCCAGGGGCATCTGGACGCTCTTTTTGAATGGGTTAATTCACCACATTCTTTCCAGACTCATCAGCAACTACTTCCTTCCCATCACTCATGACTTTTTCCACTTCCATTTCTTTACCTTCATCACCAACACGACTTCAATCTTCAACATTCAACCACCAATAGTTAGTGTGAGGGTTAACTCTCACTTCGTCACTCACAATATGGTTTCCTGCCAATGCGAAACGACTCATATGCCATACCTCACCTTTTTCCAAAACTTCTGAGCTGTTTCTCACCTGTGATATTCTTTTAGGTTCGCTGAACCTACTTTCTCCTTTTGCAACCTTTTTCGCACATTTGACACGTACGCACTGACCCACACGTAAATTTATCGGTCTCGCACCATGCTTAACATCACATACAGTTTGTTTCTATTTTGAGACTCCGTTAAAAAGGATTTGACTTCCTTCATATCACATTCCACCATACCATTTCGTTTCATCCAACCTGGATTAGTTTTGGAGAAAGGAATTCTTCCTCTCATTAAAGAAAAAAGACTTGTTCCGAAAGAACTATGAGAAGTTACTCAATACGCCCACATCATTTTTCTCAACTCACCTTCCCAAGATACACCAGATTTGTTAGCAAGTTGTATAATACCTTTTATCACACTATTCATTCTTTCCACAATGCCATTTCCACTTGGATGATAAAGAGCAGTAAATCTTTGCTTCACTCTAGACACTCCAAGGTATTCTACCATCTCTTTGGATTTGAATTGTGCTCCATTATCTGAGAGGATGGATGCAGGAAAACCTTTGCGTAAAAATACATTATCCAGAAATTCAATAACAGTTTTTGTGTCAATTTTGCTCACCACACTTAATTCACACCATCTTGAAACATGTCAATTATGATTAAGATATATTTAACGCTGCCATCCTCCCAATTAACTGGTCCCATTATATCTAAAGCCAATTCTTCCCAAGGTAAATTTGGGGAATTTACAATATCTAATGGGGGGGGGGGGGTAAAGGTTTTTTGAGATTTGTCTGCAGTTTCACAAGTTACACAAGATCTTACAATTTTCTCAACATCACTATCCACACCAGGCCACCAGTACTGTTCTTTGACCCTTCTTTTTGTGTGTGATATGCCTGAATGACCTTCATGGCACAAAATTATATGTTTGTTTCTTAACAACCTAGGGGGAATGATCCTTTCTGCTCCAAATAGTAAATCATCTGAAATGGTTAATTCATCCCTTACTTCCCAAAATCATCTCAAGTCATCTGGAATGCTTTTCTTGTCTGAATGACTCCACCCTTTAATTACTTTGGATTTGGCTTCTGTTGAAGTAGTATCCTCTCTACCAGCTTTTAACCATTCGTCGTGGGTTGTGCTATCATGTACTTCATTTACTTGCCAGCGCTGATAGGTAACTGCTGGTAGGGTTCCGTAATTCTCTCAGGAGCGCTAAGAGACCATTGGTGATTATGCGCTATATAAACCCCACTTAACATTAACATTGGCGACAGAAAAATCATTCCATGAATTAATGTCAATTTCCGTTAACGGCAAAGCCAGTCTGCTAAGAAAATCCGCAGTAATATTCTTTGCTCCAGAATGTCAAATAGGAAATCCTGCAACCTCATTGAGTACCTGGCAATTCTAGCTGTTGCTGTAGTTAATCCATCGGTGGTTAATAGTTTGATAAGAGGTTTATGGTCAGTTCTTATAATAAATTTCTTCCCCCAAAAAAATGTTCTAAAATGTTCTAATGAGCACACCACCGCTAAAGCTTCTTTTTCAATAACCAAATACTTTTCCTCAGTAGGAGTAAGTGACCTGGAAGTAAAAACAATGATTACTTCTCGTTTGTCATCATTTAACTGGCTAAGAACCCCACCTAGACCTTTGCAACTAGCATCAGTAGTAGCCATGGCTTATGCATTGGGATCAAAGCCTTGCAAATTAGGAGCTTTGCTTATAGCATTTTTTATATCGCTAAAGGCTTGCTGACACTCATCTGACCACTCAAAGCTGACCTTGTTCCGCAGTAGATTTCTCATGGCAAACGGATTTTCTGAAAATGTATCCACTAATTTAGAAAGAATTTGGCTAAACCGCAAGACGGATGTTAAGTCATCCTTAGATTTGGGAGCTGGGGCATCAATTATTGCTTTAACCAGTTTCTCCTTTGGTTCGATTACAAAGCCAGTAACTTAGTGACCTAAATAAGTTACATTTCTTGCCGCAAATTTGCACTTTGGAATTTAAGCAGTGAGATCTTTTTGATTAAGAACACACAATACATTTCTTAACCTTTTATTATGCTCTTGAACATTGCATCCCATGACTAGGATATCATCCTGAAAAAATATAATTCCCGGCATATCACCAAATAACTGTGACATGAGTCTCTGAAAGACAGCATCCGTGGAAGCTAACCCAAAATGCATTCGGGTGCAAAAAGCTGTCACACTTCTACTGGATGGATGCAAAGAAATTTGATGATATGCCGAAGAAAGGTCGATGGTGGAAAACCATTTGGCTCCAAGGGTCAATGACAACATCTCATCAATTCTTGACAACGGGAATTGATCTACCACTATGTTGTCATTGAGGCTTCCGAGGGCCACACATAGACAAATGTTTCCAATAACACATCTTACAATTACTAATGGAGAAATCCATTCCGATGCCTCAATAGGTTCTATAATGTCAGACTCTTGTAATTTAGTGAGTTATTTCTTTACTTCATCTATAACAATGAGAGGAATATTACGAACTTTGTGTATTTTTGGTACTGCATTGCTTTTAACTCTGATACAATGAGTAAATCCTTTTAATTTGCCTAGCTTACCTCTGAATACATTGGGGAACTCATCAAAGGCCCAATTCTTAGTGTCCTCACCTTCACACGCAACAAGAACCTGTTCTGGACTGTTAGGTTCAAGGATGATATGTAAAGCCCTTTGATCTTTCCACCCCAGAACAGATGGACCATCTGCAGCTACATACAGTTTGCACGTGGCTCTACGTTTCTTGAACTCAAAAACCAGTAATCTATAGCTTAACATGTCTATTTTATCACCAGTAAAACTTTCTGGAAAAACATCAGTCGGTTCAAGATGTGAACCAATACTATCCACAAATTTACTTTCCCAAACATTACGGGCAATAATAGTGAAAGGAGAACCAGAATCTGCAGCGACCTGTAAAGGAATCCCACCAAGGTTAATTGTACACATTGGTTTGTTACTGTCAGACCCTTTGATTTTGAGAACAACACTCTTCTTTCTTTCGTCTTTATAAGGGTGATCCTGAGCAGAATCATTCGAGTCGTCATCAGAAGAATTAGAGTCAGTCTCTGTAAGGCAAGAAACCCTTATGTTTTTCTTTTCTTTCTTTCTTCAAACTTTCGCAAAGTGACCTATTATACCACATTCCAAACATTTTGCTGACCTGGCTGGACATCTGTCAGACCTAGCATTGTGCGCTTTACTACCACAACAGTAACAAGAAAAGGGTGTATGTTCATCATATTTTTTGGTTAGATTTGTTTATTACGTAAGTACTCTTTCCTTTTCTTCCACCTGAAATAATGTTAATTGTGGGAGAATCATTCTGCGCAGAAATTGCTTTAGAGCTCCTCTCCGACAACTCTACTTTTTTCACTAAAGCTATGATGTCTTTTAAACAAAAGCCACCCTCAATGCACAGTCTATCTTGAATTCCTTTGTTTTTGGTACAAACAACAATTTGGTCATGAATTAAGTCATCGTGCAATACTCCAAATTTGCACGTGGCTGCTAGCGCTTTGAGCGCAGAAACATACTCTTCAATTGATTTGTGTTGTTGTTGTTTCCTTTTAAAGAAAGCACGTTTCGTAATTGCAACACATACAGTAGGTGACTAATGATCATTTAAATCTAAAATGGCACATTTGAAAACATCTATATTACCAGCTCTTTCTGGTTTTTGCATTTGCTTATACACTCTAAGGCCTTCAGGACCTAAGCAATGCAAAAAAATTCTTTTTTTACTTTCAGGTGCTAAAATACTACCATAATATTCCAAAGTAGCAATATAGTTTAAAAAATATTCTTTCCACTCCACCCATTTCATGATGGGATCACCAGGGCTGGTTAAGAATTCTTTGGGCGTGTCTAAGGTAATGCCCACATTAATATTTGCTGAGTTTGTGGTGGATGATCTGGAAAAGGTATCCAGGGTGTACAAACTTACTGAGAAAAATACTTTGTAGCAGGAGAATACAAGAAAAAGGAAAGAAAAAAAAGATATAATTTCCTGAACGAGTGGTAAACAGAGTGATAAAAGTCAATAATTGCCATTATAAGGCGATCTAACTGAGCAAAACCAGTTAAAATGAGATGAAACGCTGTGCAGCAGTATTACTGCGTAGTGCTTCCTTGTTGAGCTTTATTTCAAAATGGCGGCACGTAGGGTCATGTTGCGTGATCCCGTAGAACTCGGTGCTCGCCCCAGAATGCAATGCGCAGTGCTCGGCAAGGAATCCCTGCGAGTAGACGCACCTGAAGTTTCCCGGACAAAATTACGTAGAGCAGAAGCGTGCCAGGAATTTTGCTGCTGGTTTGAGTGTCACAGAGCGGGTGCGTGTAGCAAGCGCATTCAGAGGTAAGGTTTTGAAGGTACACAAAACCGTTAAGGGGAAAACACCAACAGCCTTGGAGCATTAAACAAATGACAATTTCCACCAACCTCAATTGATGCACTTAAGCGTAAGCTTCCGATGGATCGGATTTCCTTGAGAACATTGCAGGAATTTCCAATTTTTCCGTATGCGATGTCTGTAAAAGAAAACGGCAGCAAGGTGAAAGGGCCGGGTTTCAATCCTATGAAAGAAATGCACGCATGGGTTCAAAGGGCTGATAATCCCATCCTCGTCGCCAAATCGATTTAGTATTGTCATAAGAACAAATCCAAATCCTCGTAGTGAATGTAGTTATCTTCTTTATTATCAGCCCTGTCACAGTACAAGTCTGGCATCAGTTCCAGCAGTATCTGTTATACAGTTGGTGGTCAGCAATAGGCAAAATTGGCGCTCTAAGGTCTATCACAAGTACAAATCAGTAATGGCAGGTAATCTGGCACGGTGCATAAGGTAGGGAAAAAACACCAGATCCCCACGTGTGTGGTCAGCAGACCACTATGCTATATATACAAATCCTCTACACACGTTCAAAAGTACACACATAAAGTTACATAAAATATCACACTGATGCTTGTCTTTGTATTTTCAGATGTCTTTAATTCAAGATCTTTAAGCCTTCTTAGCCAACACGTGTTTCGTTGCTGTTACAGGGGATTACCCTGCGACTTCTTCAGGGCTGAGGTCAGTTTCAAGTAGTCTCTTAATTCCGGTGATAATTCCAACCCGGAAGGGGTTCCTATAAGTTCTGCTCCAGGAGAGGTAGACCAATTAGTCTTGTGTCCGGAAAGCTAAAATTGCTTCCAAATGTAAGGGAGTTTCTTTTAGAAGAGCTGCCCCACTGCTGATTTTCATGGCGAACACGCCACGGCCTGGAGATCCGAAGGGTTCTCCCTAATACTGCCGGATGCCGAAATACCTGGGGATCGAATTCTGCTCCACTATACTGGAGACACTCCAACATAACGAAACTAAAACACTGGAGAAGATCAAAACATTATTGGATGCTTGGTCACCCAGATTCATAACCTGGTGGGGCAGAATTGAGACCATAAAAATGATGGTCTCCCCCTTAGTAAATTATCTGATAACAATGCTGCCCCTCTTTTTATCGGAGGATTTCCACCACAAACTAAACATACTTCTCTCGAACTTCCTATGGAAAGGGAAGAAGGCAAGAATCAGCATGAAGAAACTCAGGCTCCCCAAAAGGCTAGGTGGGGTTAATCTAGCTGATTTTAAATGTTACCAGTCGGCTTTCCTCGCAAAACAGGGCTCTCATTGGCTGACATCTCCAGCAGGATACACCCCTGTATGGCTTGACATTGAGAAATATATCCTCAATGGTATCCCCCCAGCAACCATCCTCACCACGAACCTTAACCGAATTACATGCTCAAACACCATCTTCAAAAACACAAAATCCTCCCTCTTGAAAATAGACAAACTATTAGACACTAGCGTTAGGAACTCTAATTTAGAATCCATTTGGTATAATCGCAAAATTCAATATAGAGGATGCACCTTGCATAATGCTATATGGATTAGTAAAGGCATCTTCTTTCCCCACCAACTCTACGCAGGCACACAACCCCTATCCTTCAAGGACCTACAGTCCACATATCAACTTGAGCCAATAGAATTCTACTACTTCTTGAAAATAAAAGCTGCCCTAGCTAAGGCAAACCTATCAGCTCTAACACCATCCCTCCCGCAATATCTCTCTAAAATAAACACATTGGGTCACCAGGTCTCCCGAGTCTACAAACTACTGGGCCCCCAACACTCTACACTTAACGAGAAGGTCACATCCTTTTGGGAATCGAACTCCAAAACCCCGATGTCAGACTCAGACTGGTCCTAGACATGGATAAAAATCAGCCCGGTGCTATCTCACACAAAGTTCTGGCTCCTACACAGGGCATACTGGACACCAGCTCGACTACATAAACACAAAAAAACCGTGAAGACGATATCTGCTGGAACTGCAATGGTGCAGTAGGGGACTTAGTACACTTATTAACTCTTTGCCCGTGTGTGACTTCCTATTGGGATAAAGTCCTTGAATTCATATCTAAACTTTTCCCCCTCGATACAAGCAGAGACCTCCCGGCTCTACTATTTGCTCCTACAAGAGCAGACTCCTTGTGTGAAAATGACAAGGCACTCCTTGACCTACTTCTCATAGCAGCTTTTAAGATAATTCTCAACAACTGGAAAGATACTCGCAAAACGTCCTTTAAACACTGGCTGAACTGGGTCACTAATCTACGAGGTGCTGATAATATAGCGCTCCACAACTCCCCGTGGAAATCCCCGTTTAGAAACATGTGGGAATCCCTTGATCTATTCTTTGAATCTTACAAACCACCGTGAACTGTCTCTCAAACTACCCTACGCTCTTACACTGTATCGTACGAAGACCCTTCATTACCGACATCTTGACCATGTCACCTAGAGGGGCATACATTAAGGTAAGGCATACATTAAGGTTCTTTAACATCTAAACACCGTCTGTATCTTGCGCGGGTGACATAATTGGTCTGAGATAAAGCCAAAAATCTTACAACCATTAGATACATACCAATTGAAATAGCCCTCTATGTTATCTGTTCTGCCTTAAAATAGATCCCATGTGCCATCTATGTTATCTTCACTTATGTTATTTTGCTGACGCAGGGCTGATGGTTTATTCACCTATTTTGTCTCTATGCATGTTCTCTAAGATTTGAACCGTGCTGTATTTTCTTTGCCTTTAATATCTTTTCTTCTCTTTTTTTTTTTTTTTTTGTACTCTATGTATTATAGATTGCTTTGCTTCGAACAACCAATAAAATTTATTGAACTTAAAAAAAGACATCTGAAAATATAAAGACAAGCATCATTGTGATATTTTATGTAACTTTATGTATGTACTTTTGAACGTGTGCAGAGGATTTGTGTATCCAGCAGTATCTGCCCTAACATTCTACTCCTAGTTCATATAAACACAGAACTTTGGAACACAAACATTACGAGGGTTTTATATGCTAATTACAATCTGAATATATTTCCACACATACTACACCAGCAGTGTTGGTTTCCAGCAACCCTGGTTACAAGCCGTCCCAGTTACCAGCAGCCCCGGTTACCAGCAGCGTTCATTAACAGCATCCCTGGGTAACAGCAGCCTGGTTACCAGCAGCCTTCGTTACAAAAAGCCCAGGATAGCAGCAGTGTTGGTTACCAGCAGCCCTGGTGACGAGCAGCCCAGATTATCAGCAGTCCTGGTTACCAGCAGTGTTGGTTACCAGCAGTGTTGGTTACCAGCAGTCCCGCTTACCAGTTGCACCAGTTACCACCAGCCCTGGTTACCAGCAGTGTTATTTACCAGCAGCCTCGATTGCCAGTAACCCCAGTTACCAGTAGACCCAGTTACCAGCAGCCCCGGTTATCAGCAGTGTTGATTACCAGTAGCACCGGTTGCCAGCAGTGCTGTTTATCAGCAGTATTGATTAACAACAGCTCTGGGTACCAGCAGTGTTGGTAACCAGCAGCCCTGGTTACCAGAAGTGTTGGTTACCTGAAGCCCTGGTGACCAGCACTGTTGGTTACCATCCGCCCTGGTTACCAGCAGTCCTGTTTACCAGCAGCTCGGGTTACCAGCGGTGTTGGTTAACAGCAGCTCTAGTTACCAGCTGCCTTGGTTACCAGCAGCCCTGGTTACCAGCAGTGTTGGTTAACAGCAGCCCTAGTTACCAGCAGCCCTGGTTACCAGCAGCGTTGGGTACCACCAGCCCTAGTTACCAGCAACCCAGGTTACCAGCAGCCCTGGTTACCAGCAGCCCTGGTTACCAGCAGTGTTGGTTACCAGCAGCCCTAGTTAACAGCAGTCCACTCGTTCTCCATTCCCACAGTTCTGCTCTAGGTGCCTTCTTGAGGATAAACCTTCTCTCATAGAATAAGGTACTGTGCACACTGAGATGGATAGTAGAAGATAGAAGACTTACAGACACTACAGTCACTCCATTATGGCCCGTGCATCCCTGTCCTATTGATCAACATGGACTCTGTTCCCTTCCCCAGCCCTGCCACACACACATACCACTCTCCTCGTTCCTTCTCATGGGGGTAAGGCTCTGACCACCCTCTCCTCAGGGAGACCTCTACCAGTCCTCCCATACTGACCCCAGCTCTCTCCATCTCCAGGGTCCGCCCCACCCCCCACATGGGACCACGACAGACCCTAGTCACCAGTCGGTACATGCAATCACCTACATGGTTACTTCACTTTGGAAACAAATGCATGTATTTGTAAGGCACAGTGGCTAATTGGTAAAACAATAAGTGCCTGGGGCCTCTTCAGGAGGACACCGCAGCTTGCACCACCCATTGCCCCTGCAAATGCTGCCAATTACAGTCCCAACACAACTACTAACCATCACACTCTTACTAGTGTGACAATTCATACTATTCCATGCCCCCAAAGCTATGAGGATGGCTTGGGAGGCAGTTATTAGTCACTGTTAATTTATATTCAACTAATAAACAGCTGTTGTTGTGCTCATTCATAATTAGGCAGACACCGCCACCACATGGCAGACTGTCAAAAGCGCTGGTGCTAAGAATTAAGTGCCGGTGTTGAGCACCAGAAACCACCGGCTCAAATTAAGCACTGGTAAGGCATGCTTTCATCCCAAGAGCTATCTTGGCATTAAGAACAGTTACCCCACTCAATAGTACTTATTTTATCAAGCTGCTCAAGTGACAGAATCACAGGGGCCTCTGCACCGAGCCCCGCTACACTTACACCCTCGGAAGTGTTGCACCCCACCATCCTTTCATCCCTATGCCTCTGTGTTATCGGCTACTGTAGGATGAAAGGCTGAGTGAACCCACCAGGAGCCCAGCCTGTGATCACGGGGTCAAAGGGAGGTTCCTGCAGTTGGTGCATTAGCCCACTGAGGCTCCGGAGCTATCTCACAATAAGGGAAAGTGTGTTCCAAGGGGTGATATTGCACCCTCTTTGGGAGTGTGTTCTAAGGTGTCAGACTCACAAACAGTGAGGAGTACCGTGCTGCACAGCATAGCACTTTCACTTTGTGAGTAGGACTGTGCTCCGTGGTGTGACGTTCTCACTTAGTGATTAAGAGCTCCCTCCTAGATGTGAAGCTCTCACTTAATGAGTGTGTGATTGTGGTCCAGGGTGTTAGACACTCAGGGCCTCATTTACAATCTTTTGAAGTAGGGCAGTGCCGCAAGCCTGCCTGCCTGCTGCACTGCCCTACGGCAAGAGAAAAGGGAAGGAATGCGCCGTATCTATCAGATACTTTGCATTCCTGTCCTTTCCCCCATGCGCTGGTGCACAAATGGCTGCCATGCACCAACACAGGCACCCTTGCGCCATGGTGCAAGGGTGTCTGAGTTTTTGGGGTGATTGTTTTGTGAAGAAAGAGACACCTTCCTGCACAAAAACAATCAATGGGGGTGATTTCCTCTTCCTATGTGTGTTGCAGACTGCAGCACACATAGAAAGAGGAAACAAGGACAAATAATATTTTTTGTCCTATTTGCGGCTCCCTCACGCCACCCCTGGAGAGACATAGGCTTCTGACGCATTCCCAGGTTTACGAAATCTTGTAAATTTGGGAATGTGTCAAATGCCATGGGTGTTATGTGGGAACACCCACCGTAAACACCCATGGCACGCCTCCTTGTTGTAGAGTGAGGCAACGAAGCGACTTGAACTGCATTGCCTCAGCCCATATTTACAAGGCCATGAAAAGCCACATTGGGTGGCTTTTAGTGGCTTTGTAGATATGGCCCTGCAGTGTGCGCCGACAGACCGCCACTAAGGGGCATATTTACAATATTTTTGCATAGGGCAGCGCCACAAGCCTTCTAGCCTTGCTGCCCTACGTCAAAAGAGCAGGAATGTGCCCTATCTATAAGATAGGGCACATTCCTGTCCTTTCTGCCAGCACTGCGCACAAACTGCAGCCGAGCACCAATGCAGGCACTCTTGCACCATGGTGCAAGGGTTTCTGTGCTGTTGGCATGATTGTTTTTGTGCAGGAAGGAAAACCACAATCAAAAGAAGTGTTTTCCTCGTTCTATGTGTGCTGCAGAATGCAGCACAAGTGGAAAGAGGAAAAACACGAGGAGAAATGTAAACATTTCTCCGCATTATGTTAGTTTTGGCGCTGCCCCAGATTTATGCTATGTTGGAAAATCTGTGGCAGTGTGAAAAACCATGGGTGTTGCGTGTGAATACCCACAGCAACCCCCATGGAACGCCCCTTCCACGCAGAATAAGACATTGCCTTACTCCATATTTACAGGGCCATGAAAAGCTTCGCAGAGTACATTTGCGCTGCCTTGTAAATATGGGCCAGCATACTACGCCTCCGGAGTGTCACAAAAGTGATGCTCCGGCGGCGTAAAAGTGCAGCAGGGGCATTGTAAATATGCTCCCTTAAGTGACATTCCGGCAGCACAGGGGCCCTGTAAATGAGGCCCCAAGTGAGCGCGAGTTCCTTTCGAGATGTGATCACTGCGCACTGAACCAAAAAGTCTACTAGAAGTTTACGCAGTTGTTAACCTCTACAAGGTGTGAGTTTCACGCTGCAAATCTATCAACATTGTGGGCCTCATTTACGAAAAGTGTTGCATCGCTGTGTGGAAGCAGCGATGTGACACTTTTCAGCACGCCCTCCTTGCGACAGGATGGATGCGCCGTATTTATTGTACCGCGCACCATGTCGCAAGGAATGACAGATACGTCAGCAATCCTGATGTATCTGTCGGCGGAAAACCCACGCATTGCTGGAGTTGTGTTGTAAGCATGATGCAACTCCAGCAATGCACTGCGTCACCCTTACGCCTGCTGTGAGGCAGGTGTAAGGTTGTGACGCAGTAGTGTCTTAGAAGTGGCGCAGTGAAATCTTCTATGCATCTTTTTCACGTGGGAATGTCCACCCTGCGTACATTATACCTGACGCAGGTATAACGTAGCGCAGGCATTTACAAGTGACGCATCTGCTTAGATATGTCACTTTGTAAATATGGCGCAACGTGGCACAATGTTTACGCCACCGCTGTGTCACAAAAAGTAACGCAACGGCAGCGTAAAAGTGTTGCAAGCCTTCATAAATAAGGCCCTGTTTCCTTCCGGTCCCTGGGACTCCCTGTTCTGACTTTTACTTCCAGTTTTTATGTTAACGAAGAGTTTGTTTGTAAAGAACTGTGTCATTGGCAGACTTCAAACAATATTTATTCTCGATTACTGAGGGGGAGAGGGGTTACTCCAGGAAGCAGGGCACTTGTAGTCTGAGAGGGGGGGGCTATTCTCTGAAATATGAACCGCTGAAAGTCTGTGTGAACTATGAGGGGAGATGGCTTCTAAACAGACATTCAAGTAAAATGACGTGTCCTTGTTTATTGTAGTCTCTGAACTTGGCCGTAGTGTGATGTGAGTTTAAATCACTAGCATAAAAAGAGAGGGGCAGATTTACAAGCCTGTTGTGTTATTTTTGTGCCGCCGTTGCGTCACTTTTTGTGACGCAGCGGCGGTGTATAAATGCGGCGCATTTACAACGTGACGCATCTCTAGGGAGATGCGTCACATTGTAAATCCCTGCGTCACATTATACCTGCGTCAGGTATAATGTATGCAGGGTGGGCGTTCCCACGCAAAAAAACCTCGTAGAAGTGACGCAGTGTAATCTACAAGATTACACTGCGCCACTTCTAGGACACCACTGCGTCAAAACCTTATGCCTGCTTGAAGCAGGCGTAAGGAGTGACGCAGCACAATGAGGATAGGCTCCCCATGCATTGTTGGAGTTGCGCCGTGCTTGCGACACAACTCCAGCAATGCGTGACTTTTGCGTCAACAGATGAGTCAGAATTTCTGACGCATCTGTCAATCCTTGCGCCATGGTGCGCCATCCATGGTGACGCAAGGGTTTCTCAGGGTGGCGCAGGGAAAGTGACGCATCTTGTAAATCTGCCCTAGAGGGCAGGAGAGAAGTGGAGAAAGAGATGAAAGGGGTGAGGGAAAGGACTGAAGCTAAAGAAAAAGCAAGGAGTGAGGGAGTGCGACAAGAAGGAAGGAAAGAATGAAGGGGGGAAATGAATGGATGGGGCAGGGTGGGAGGAAAGGAAGGAGAGAGAGAGAGAGAAGAAAGAGAGATAGGAGAGAGGCAGAAGGGCAAGGTGGAAAGGTGTGGAAGAAGGAAGATAAGGAGGGAAATGAGAGAGGGAGGGTTAAAAATATACTGAAGGAGAAAAGATGGAAAAAAAACTTAAACAAAAAACATTGCCAGGACACATCAATTTTCTAAATGTTTAATGTTGACACATTATTTGTATTTTACTTAATTAGAGTGGTTTTACAAAAGGTATCTGCCAAACCCCGGCACCGAACCGGGGACTCATCTAATGCTCTCACAGCTGAGCTATTTCGGCTTTCCTTAACCTGTGGATGATTTTGGAGGATTTTTCAAAGCTAAAGCTGTTCAGAGTTTGTGTACAAATTTGAGATTCACATAGCTGCCAAGGTTTCAGATTGCCATGTGTGACATTTGCATAATTTCAGTTTTATTATGAGTGACATTTCAACGAGTATGAGTGACACTTTCTCGTGAGCAAAACGAAGCAATGAAGACGAGAGAAACATAAATATTGCAAATTACAACCATTTACTCAATGAGAAACCATATACTAGCTCCTCAGTGCACCCCTGCCTTCCTCTGTTGCAGGGATGAAATGTCTGGCAGGCATTACTGCAGTGTGTGAGATGGAAATCTGTGAAGTTTGAATGGGAGCATCTGAAGGCTGTGAAAGGCCCATAGGCAGTGGTACTGTGCACACTCCAACTGAGAGACAAGGAGGCGGAAAGACATGGATTAACTGACACTGGGACACAGATACAGTAACAAAAGCGTATTTACAGACACATGGATTTAGAGAGATAGACACAGGGGCAAAAAGACATGGGCAGACTGCCACTACAACGTAATGCAGAAACGGGGTAGAAAGGCAGGTGGAACTCACACCAAAACGTAGGGAAACATAAATGGGGCAGCTTAGCATCACTCAAGGCCAGGCCTCTCTCCCACGTCTGGGTCCCAGCCCCAACAGGATGTGTGAGGCCCCAACTGCAACAACACACTGGTGCCTAGTGTTGCCGAGCGGGTAACAGAAAAACAAAATACAGTTTGCCAGCCAATATGCCCCCCTCCCCTTTGCCGGCAAAATCAATCTGGAGAGCACCCTCAGGACTCGGGCCCCTCTCTCTGTGATGCGCGTGACTGACGTTACCAGCCCGGCCCAACAGCACTGTGAGGCCGGAGCCCCAACAACATCATGAACAGTTAGTCGGCGCGGATCTACCAATGTCGTTGTGAGCACTCACTGACTCAGACTGCACACTGCCTGATAGCGCACTCCAATGGAAATGATATAATTAACACACACTGACAGACACTCGGTGGGTGGCAAGTGGTAACTACTTCTTACTAAGTGTTCTTGATGGATCTTCAGCCAGGCAGCCCTGCATGACTGACGTCGGCGACTCTCTGCAGCAGGCTGCCAGGCTCGGGCGGGCCTCGAGCCACCCCCGCGGCAATCATTTCGGTTTGCCGCCAGCGTTAGTCCAGGCTGTGTCCTGTCCATGTGAGGCCTGTCTATCCTGGCGGCGGCCGAGCAACGGCCATAAAATAAGCCCCACAGTGCGGGCGGCCCGGCCGATGGCGCAGCAGCCATGAGAGAGTCAAGTGACTAGTCAAGTCACTCGATGCTGGCCGCCTCCCTCCGGTCCAACGCAGGTTTTTATTGCTCAGACAGCAGCTCACCACCAGGACTCCTCGACTCTCAGATTGAGTCCCCCGCCGCTTCTCTGACCTGCCTACCACCTTACCTCACTTCCTCTTCCTCCAGGACGTCACGAGGCACGAGGTCACATCCGGATAATCCCGGGGCCCCCCACGGTGTGCCACAGCCAGTAGCAACCACTGCTGAGGGCAGGCCCCGCCCCCGGGTCTCAGTAATTGGCAGTTAGTGTCAGTGAGTCAGAGTGGTGTCTGAAAGCCGCGCCGCGGGCAGGAAATTAAATGCAGCCAAGCAGCAGCCGGGCAGATTTGTAACATTGTAGCACTCTGACTCCAGAGCTGAGGCAGACTGTAAGATATTTAACTATTAACTTACTGAGCCAGCTGGCTGCTGGCAAGTCTGTGGGGAGCAGCAGAGCCGGCGCACAGGTGCGCGTAGCCAGTTTCAGAGTGGCATTAAAAATGCGTGACAATGCATTTCAGTGTGGTGATGCGGAACACCACACTGAAATGCGTTAGAGTCACACCTGATGCGCGATACTTGGCAGGCCTGGGTCAGTTTCCAGGGCAGGACTAAAGACGAGCAGGGGAAACTGTGATAGGACAAAATGGCGACCATAACCAGCTTTGTGCAAATATAAAATGAAAACGCTCAATTTTAATGTGATATCCATATATGTCTTAGTTTAAATATATAGCATTTCTTTGAGATTTTCATTGAATTTGCAGTACTAAAAACTGTTTAAACGTTGGAGTAGTTGAGCGACCCGACGCGCGATTACTTGGAGACATGCGCCCTCCTGTGGTTCTCTGATGGAACTTCATCAATTTCACCTTCCTTTTCGGACAGCCAGCCCCGCTTGGGTGGAAAAGTCACAAAACTGGCGCCTTTTTCAAATACTTCGTCGTTTTTATGTGATTTCATTTCCTTAAAAATAGAGTTGCCTTCTCTTTATTTGAAAACCTTCCAGCCCGCGATCGGCACCCATCCCATTTTAAAAACTCTTGTTTTATAACATACATTTCTGGACTCTAGAAACATATTTCACTTTCCCAACTGTGCTCATGTTTTCAGTGGATGGCTTTAGCTTTTCACATCTTTCTATACACCAGAGGTTTTTTTCTAAAGGACAAAAGTACTTACATCTTTAGGTGAATTCCGCTCTATTTTTGTTCCGCTTGCTGATATTTGGTGAAGCTCTGATAATTGGGGCGAGATGAAGGGACATGGTGCTCAAAATAGAAAATCACGTTTCGGGTCCTTCCTGCCGATCAATATAGAAGCTGTAACCTCCCAATCAATAACTCTTCAGTAGGCTCGGTGTAGTTACATTTTGTTTTTAACTCAGAAGAGGTCTGCATCGCTCATCAGCCAAAATAGCTCAGTTGGGAGAGCGTTAGACTGAAGATCTAAAGGTCCCTGGTTCGATCCCAGGTTTCGGCAGTTACCTTTTGTTGGCGGTTATAAATTGTATGAAAGTAACATTAGCGAATGTTATCATGGTTAATAGCAACGTGGTCTATTCATTTCCTAATGCAATTAATTCAAAGACCCATACAATAACTGCTTGTGTGAAACCCAGGACCCTTGGGTCTGCAGTATAATGGTCTACCAACTGGGCTATTTCACCTGTCCTCTGGGGAATCTGTTTCTCTGAAGTGACAGGGCACTGCTGAGGTCTTTAACACATCAATAAATGGGAGCCATAATTATTTTTGGCTACTTAAAAAAACTAAGGGGCATATTATCAAGCCCCTATAAGTGACTTTGTGGTGGCGAGAGGGTCAGCGCCCTATTATCAAGGCAGCGTTAAGCCACTTAAGCCACGTTAAGTGGCTTAACGCTGCCTTGATAATAGGGCCCCTTTCACGCTAAACTTAGCGTGATAGGGGGCGTGCAGTGTTCCACCGCAACACCCATTGAAGTCGACGCTGCCACCTATTATCAAGTTTGGCGATAATAGGGGGGACGCTAGAGGGCGCACTGCGAAATGGCCGCTCTGTAGAGCTGCTCCGCCGGCCGAGCTCATCACCGGCAATAATCCTCGGAATCCTGGCCTGATATCTGCCTCAACCTACGGTATCAGCCTCCTTGACAGCAGTGGCTCGCTGTGGCTGATTTTTGGGAGAGACTGCGGCGCCTTTGCAGAGAAATCGCCGTGTAAAGCATCGGACCCCGCGCGGACAGCATGGCGGCTCCGGGCGCGCTCGGACCGGGCGCTTAAGGTAGGCCGCGGCTGGCGCTGAAGGGGGCTGGGGGTGCCGGAGCCGTGCGCGGATTCCTGGCCTGGCTCGCGGTGTGCCGTGTGGGGGCTCCGGGGGGGGGCGGTGACACTCAGTCGCCTGCATTTTTGTGCTCTGGTGCGCTGTGCTGCCTCTGGGGCCCTGACCGCGCGGCCTGCCGGTGACGGGACTAGCGGTGATCTGTGCCGCGTTTCTGGACCTCGCGGCCCGCCGACGCGGGGTCACGGGCCTGCTGTGGGCTGCTGGGTGTGCCGGTTTATGCCCCGGGCTGCCGCCGCTTAGCGTTTGGGTCTAGCTTGCGCACTGCCACCTCGTCTGCTGGTGGGCCCCCTTGCTGCCATTGACCCCCGAGCATTTCGGACCTGCGGGGGATATCGTCCCTTCTGGAGCGGACGGCCGCACTGAGTCAGTTCCAATTGTGGTGCGCCCCGGGGGACTGCCGCCGAGCTGCGTGATCCTGTGCTGCCTGACTGCGACTATTATTGACTGTGTTTGCCCCATCGGCGCTGTCTGGACGGCACTGCACCTGCTTAAGCCCTTCCTCCCACGCCTGGGCCTGCTTCTCACCCCGGCTCCCCTGATATTGGCGTCAGCTCCAGATGCAGACCGGTGCTGTTGTTTTTGCTGCCTGGTGTTCCTTCCCTTCCTCCGGCATGGTGCTGGCCTGATGTGCTGGCTGTTTGCTCTTGTATGGCCATCCTCATCGGTCCCTGTTGTTATCGCTTGCACGCTGCCATGGTGTGGTCGCTCTTCTAGCTGGTAGCTTGTGCTCGATTGGGGACTATTGTAATTTGGACTTTTGCGGATACGACGCTTCTTCCCTCTGCTACATATACGGCCTCCCTGGCCCTCTTCCCATGCTTTGGTGCTGCGATTGCTATATCACTGCCACTCACTGGCACTGTGACGGCCCGTGTTATTTAACCAATTCAACTTCGGGGTGCGCTACTCTGGGTGTGCACTATGGGGAAGAGCCAGCCGTGCCTCACCTTCGAAGACCGGCAGAGCGGCTCAGCATGTGGCCTCAGACTCGGAGGCGGACAATCCCAACGACCAGCTGACAAATATAGATAGGACGCTCCTTGCGGTTCAGGCCAGCTTACAATCTATTGATGGCAAGATTGATCACCTTAACCTCCGTATGGATCACATGTCCTCCAAGCTGGACAAGCATGAGCAACGTCTGGGGAGGCTGAGACGCGCATCTCGGATGCAGAGGATGGGCTGCAACAGGTTACCCAGAAGACGTCTTCAATGGAGAAGGTCCTTGCTGTCATCCAGGCCCGTAATGAGGATTTGGAAGCCAGATCGCGCCGCAATAACGTGCGCATTACGGGCCTGCCAGAGTCCACGAACACGGGGCGCCTAGAGACCTACATGGAGAAGCTCATACGTGATATCTTTGGTTCGGAACAGTTCTCGCAAGTCTTCATCGTGGAGCGCGCCCATCGCTCCTTGGCTGCAAGACCCCCGCCGGGTGCCCCACCCCGTCCCATTATTGCTCGCTTGTTAAATTACAGAGATCGGGATGTGTTTCTTCGCCTTGCCCGGGAGAGGGACACCATTACGCATGAAGGCAACACCCTTGCAGTCTATCCCGATTTTACATTGGCAGTACAGGAGGCTCGTCGGGAGTACCAACCTGCAAAGAAACTACTCCTAGCAGCGCATATCCCCTACGCTATGCTTTATCCTGCCCGGTTATGTGTGGAGGAAAACGGGAAATACAAGTTCTTCACTTGCCCAAAATCGGCTCTAGACTTTGCAAAGACTATCTCCCGTCGTAATCGATCCCCCAGATCCATGGGAGGAACAGATGCTGGGGATCCTGCGGATGCGGCTGCTGAACCAGAAGGACGCTGACGCAACTAGTCTGCAAGTGTGCATTGTTTCTGGCCTCTCCTTTTTGGTGTTGATCTATGTACTGATTACTGGGACAACTGGGGGGCTGCGGGGGAGCCGGAGATGGTGATAATAGCTGTCCTGATGGCTAGGGGCTTTTATGTTCTTATTATGTTGAGATGGCTATTCTACATGTATTAGGTTGTTAGATAACTACGGTGTTCGAGGCCGGTAGATCACGACAGTTCGGCCACCTCCTACTTCAACCAGGAGGGAGTTTGCGCTCGGCGCCCCCCCACTATGGGTGTTCCCCGTCACTGGTTACTTCCTTGGTGTTCTGCTGAGGACGTGTTTGTGGGTGTTCGGGATGGCTTTAGCATGTTGGGGTTGCTGAAGTGGGTGGGGGGTAATGTGGTGGGAGGGAAGGGCTTATGCGTTGTTCCTGTGGCCGGATGCATATTTGTTCCGTCCGATATTGCTTATGTTTTTCTCTATGCACTCAGGATAAGTGGTGGATCCCGTAATCAATATGCTTCGTTTTTAATATGCACGATAATGGTGTGACTGTCTGCTGTTTAACATGGAATGTGAGGGGGCTAAACTCACCGAAGAAGATCCGCCAGGTGCTGGCTCACTTAGATCGACATAATATCAACATTGCCCTTTTGCAAGAAACTCACTTGACACGGCACACGGACCAGCTAGTAGGGGCCCGTTGGGCTGGCTTTCGCCTTGCCTCCTCCTATTCCTCATATAGTCGGGGGGTTCTTACACTAATGCGGAGAGGTCTCTCTTTTACAGCTCATCGTACGCATACTGACTCTGAGGGGCGTTATGCTATCGTACATGCTACACTGGCAGGAAAACTGGTCACCATCGTTAACTGTTATGGTCCGAATATAGATGACCCGGAGCTCTACGAGCACCTTTTGGCGACTCTGCGTCACTGGCCTGATGCGGCGATCTTATGGGGGGGGGGACCTCAACATGCATCTGGACCCCAGAAAAGACAAGTCTAGCGGTAGGGATGGGCATTCACCATGAGCAGCACAGGTGCTAAACTCCGGATTGGAAGAGTTCGGTTTGTTAGATATCTGGAGGCACAGACATATAGACATACTTGCCGGCACACATATTTCTTCTATACATGGCAGCTGGTCCCGCCTCGACTACTGGCTGGTAGGGGACAGGGTGGCGGGCTGGGTAACGGAGGTAGAACACCTGCCACGCACGCTTTCTGATCACTGCCCTGTCCAACTCACTCTATGCATTCCTGCGATAACCGCACGGCCCTTCACTTGGCGCTTCCGCTCTGAATCACTGTTAGATCCTCTATACTTAGAAACCATTCGTGAAGCTATTACACACTATTTTGCTGAAAATGCGGGGACGGTAGATAGTGCCGGAGTACTATGGGAGGGTTTTAAGGCTACTATTCGGGGCGTGTGCATCAGTACTACAGTTGGAATATTAAAGGATATTCGGGGTCAGATTGCCAAGGTGGAAGCTACGCTCACCCGCCTTGAACGCGATTACGAAACTGCACCCACTGAATCGATTCTGGCGTCTCTTAAAGTAGCCATACTTGAACATGCGAAATTGGCAGAAGCAGAAATGCGATATATCTCCAAGCGCTATGTGGCTCGCTCCTATGGTGAGGGAGGACGGCCTGGACATCACTTAGCCCAAAAAATTAAACACCGCCTGAGCCACGACATCATTACTAAGATAACAGACGCGTCGGGGCGGGATCATTATAGCATTCCTGACATCACGGAGCAGTTTCGACAGGTGCACCACTGTACACCTCTCAGGGTGAGACTGACCGGGTGGAATTAGATGCATATTTGTCACAGGTGGCCATTGCCTGGCTGTCAGAAGGGCAGAGGGATTATTTGGGTCTTCCTATCGCAGTGGAGGATATCCGTGCGGCCATTGCCTCTCTCCCTAATGCAAAAGCCCCGGGCCCGGACGGATTCACCTCTGAATTTTACAAGGCTTACGCGGAGGAGCTCGCCCCTTTTTTGCTGGAGATGTATGCGGAAGCCTATGACTCGGGTATCCTTCCCCCGTCCCTTCACGAAGCCTTAATTATTACCCTGCTAAAGAAGGACAAAACTCCTGAACACTGCGACTCTTATAGGACGCTATCACTAATTAACACTGACGTAAAAATATTAGCAAAAATTCTGGCCACACGCCTTCAGCCGCTGATGCAGAATTTGGTCCTTCCAGACCAATCAGGGTTCATACCCGCGCGTTTTACATCTTACAACCTCCGTACTTTATTTGCATTGTTCCACACTCTCTCTCCTGCACTTCCAGCCGTAGCTGTCATGCTAGACGCCGCCAAGGCTTTTGATTCAGTTGAATGGGGATATTTATTCTTTGTACTGCAGCGTATGGGCTTCTCCCCCTTTTTTATCAATTGGGTTAAACTCTTGTATACACGTCCCACGGCGCGGGTTAGGGTGGGGGGTCACACCTCGAGCCCGATTACCATCACTAGGAGAACTCGGCAGGGGTGCCCACTGTCACCGCTGCTGTTTGCCCTGACACTGGAACCCCTGGCCTGTCTTATCCGGCAATATCACAAACAAACGGCTATAAATCTGCATCATCGCCCCCTTATCATTTCGCTATATGCAGATGACATGCTGCTTTTCATCCATGAACCCCGCACTCATCTAGCACCAGTACTGCGCGAATATATTCGATTTGCACGCTTCTCCGGGCTGTCTATAAGCTGGGCCAAATCGATGGTCATACCTCTGACAGAGTGCACGGAGCCGCATGAGTTGGACTTCCCTCTTGTATGGGCGTCGGAATCGGTCAAGTACTTAGGAATTTGGGTGCACTGTGATCCTGATATAGTCTTTCGGGAGAATTATGGTACGGCTATAACATGGCTGGAGTGCCAGATAGCCCGATGGATTCGCCTTCCACTCTCTCTTGCGGATCGTATAGCACTTATAAAAATGGCGGTATTGTCAAAATTCTTATATCTTTTCAATAACGTGCCTATTACCCTCTCTCAACATTTTTTTAAAACACTACGGTCGCTATTGCTTCGTTTGATCTGGGGTGGTAGGCAGGCACGAGTAAGCTGGCAGACTCTTCTTCTTGATTACAAGCATGGGGGTTTTAACGCACCTGATCTCTATCTGTATTATTAATGTGCTCAGGCGCACTACGCACACTTTTGGTTTACACAACACGACTTCATTCCTCATGTGGCGGTGGAGCACTGGGATGCACATCCCATTCCGCTGAGCTCTATCCTTACACATAGCCGCCGCCTCACCCCCCGTGACGAAATCAACACTGTCAACTCGACGATTGCGGCCTGGCAGGCATTGGGCCGCCTAGCCGGGAGATTACCATTGTATTCACCGTTACTCCCCGTTGCGTATCACGCGGATATCTCGGTGACGCATGAGGAGGGACTTATGCGTGTCTTAGCTCGGGTAGGCATTGATAAGATGCAGGATCTATTCCCTAATGGCTCGTTTCTGACTGCTGTGGATACGGAATATATCCAACATCAAACCCTACTGTTTACTTTCTCGTTGCATAGATTGAGAGGGGCATCGCAGATTCATTTTCCTACATTTCCTGCGGATCCTCCATCATCCATGACTTTACACACCTTATTAACCAGCCCCACTAGGCACAAGCTAGTCACTAAATTATATTGGGCCGCCAGGGCGGACAGAACACTCCCCGAGGATAGGAGTCTGGCTAAATGGAATGAGAACTTAGACCCGCCACTCACTAACAAAGATTGGGAACATTGCTGTGCATTAACTGGGGCCCTCACATCCAATGGGAACCTCCGCATCATACATTTCAAATTCCTTCACCAAATCTACTACACACCTCACCGGCCTTTTAGATATGGTCTCAGAGAATCCGATGTGTGTACCCGATGCGGTACTCCTGGAGCGGATTTTTGGCACCTGGCCTGGTCCTGTAATAAGGTGAGGAATTACTGGGCCGCAGTGACCACTACACCATTGAAAATCCTTGGTGTTACTTTGTCTTGTTCGCTTCAGGTGTGCTTACTGGGTCTGCTCCCCTTTTTGAAAGGTGCTACGGGCAAGTTAGCCAGAGTGGCATTGCTCATTGCAAAGAGGCAAGTGGCAATGGTATGGGAAAGTAAACGGAGCCCCACAGAGGCGCAATGGCTTAAGGACTTGACATACTGTAGAGAGAATTTGGTGTTGTATGTGGAAGAACTGTCTATGACCTCTCGGCCCAATGATATTTGGGAACCCTTATTGATTTACTTACGTTCCATTGTTTCACACGATGCATCTGATATGGAACCTGTATAACCACTGCTATTATCATTGAGTATGATGTACTATTGTTGTAGCTATGCTGAAGCAAGTGGAATCCACCTAGCTATGCATGTTTATTACGGCCTTTTTATTTTTCTTCTTTATTGTTGTTTTTATGTTTGATGGTATTATTCCCCTTATTTTTCCACATTGTCCTTATATTGCTTTATCATCGGTATGTACTTTTGTGATGCACTGAGAAAATCATAAATAAAATTTAAAAAAAAAAAAAAGTTTGGCGATAATAGGCGGCAGCGCGGAACTTAAGACCAGAAAAATCCTGGTCTTAAGGTGGCGAAACGAGGAGAAATGCTTTATTTCTCCTCGTTTTTGCTTTTTCCATGTGTGCTGCCTTGTGCAGCACACATGGAAAAAGCAAAATGCCATCGTTTGTTTATGTACAGGAAGGTGTCCCTTCCTGTACATGAACAAACCGTTTTTCAAAATGCCATTTTGTAACTTCCATGTGTGCTGCACGAAGCAGCACACATGAAAGTTACAAAATGGCATTTTAGGTTTGTTTATGTACAGAAAGGAACTCCTTCCTACACATAAACAAACCTCCCTGCTCGCAGACACCCTTGCACTCTGGTGCAAGGGTGCCTGCGCTGGAGCTAAGTTGTGTAACTTAGCGCCATCGCAGGGGGAAACGCAGGGCTGCACCATATCCTTGTTAATATGGTGCAGCCTGGCGTTTCCGAAGTGGTGGAGAGAGGCGTTAAGCCAAGACGGCTAACGCCTCTCTCCGCCACTTCCTTGGTAATATGCCCCTAAGATTTGTAGGGAGGTTTAAAAATGGAGGAACCAAATCAACAAAGAAATTGCAAATCTACACCTGTAGGTTTGCATCTATGTTTGGGTCTATATTTACGAATTGTTGGGATTCTCAAAGAATTCTACGATTACTCATTGGAAGCTGGGAGGGTTTCAGCTTCCTAAAGTACTCACAGACTTAAGTTCCAACACATTCCTAATTGTGCTTACCAAAAAGTACATTTGCATTTCCGAATATGCTATTTTCTCCTCCATGTTGAACATATTTAACCCCTTCCTTTACAATCGCATAACTTTTTGGGGTGTTCCCTTCTTGTTACTACTATAGATGAGGCTTATTCCAGCCCCTGGAGATTAAATCACTTGCCATTTCCCGGGTGAGGACAAATTCTGAAAAAGTCTGGGAATAGCAGCAATGTCACTAGTTTTTTTTTGGGTACACAAACTTACCATGGCATTACAGCCCTGGGACACAGACCCGCCCCTGAAGCACGCTTACCCCCATACAGTGGCGTCACTAGGGGGGTGCGGACCACACCGGGTGACAGCATCACATGGGGTGACACCTTTCCCATATGAGACTATTTACTAAATAGTCTCATTTGGGAAAGGTGTCACCCCATGTGATGGTGTCATGGGGTAAGTTAACGCACTGGGTGACACCAACCCTAGTGACGCCGCTGCCCCCATATTATTTTGAACCATATCACGTTTTCAGATTAAAAAATAAATACAAATATTTGAAAAGTGTGCACTTGTAAGACCTTAACAAAGCAAGAGAGCGCGATGTTGCCAGAAATGTGGAAAATTATGAAATATCCATATAAATTCATACGAAGAATCTGCAAACGTCATCAAGTAAAAGTCTCTCTGAAATGCTCTGACATTTTGTGTATTGTGAATCCGATTCATAGGGGGCCTTTTAGGGGCGTCAGTGGCAGGAGGGTTCAGCCTGGTTGGGTCAGAGACATGAATGGATCGCCGGGGGGGGGTGGGGCTTGGGCGTCCATGGCTGTCTTTATGGGTTACTGAGGAGACTACAACACCGCGACATGATGAGCACTTTCATCGGGCTCGTGCCGTGTGCAACAAAGAGCATTCCAATGCAAGGGAGTAACCAAAAAAAATCCCCATTTTGACCCATTCCTTTGATTGCATAAAGAAAGTAAAGTGAGTGAGCCCTCACCTCACTACAAAAGTTTCCGTCACCACTTTATCCACCAAAACCCATTCATACTTTCAATATTCCACACACCTGTCCTTACTCCTGCACATCCAGCCAGGTTTTTACCCATCCACTCTTCCACTTATCGATCCTTCTGTCCGTTCGTCAATTTTTCCATTAATTTATCCACCAACCCATTGTCTCTTGTGCAAACCATCCATCATTTTGCCCATACATCCATTGCAATCAATGCACCCATTTATCCATACATTTCTACTTCCATTCATCTACCCAATCATCTTTCTATCCCTCTATTGATACATCCATCCATCACCCGCCCACCCCTTTATCAACAAGTGATTCACATCCCCTACTTCTCGCAGGCATTCCCATACAGTGTTATGCAGGAGCCTTTGCCAGTCTGCAGATAGAAGAAGCAACCTTCCACTGTGACCATCAGCAAAGGGTGAAGCTGTTGGTGGTGGGGGGGCTCGATTCCCAGGAGTTTCTCGCTGTCAGCAGCTAGTAAGGGGCAGTGAGAGCCCAGGGCAGTTCGGTGGTGATGGCGGGGTAGGTCGTCTGTGGCCATGCCAGGCTGTGGTCTGGCTGCGGGCGCTGCCTGCTCCCCTTTGGTGCCACAGAGGGCCAGAGGGGGCCCAGTTTTTATCAGCCTCTGCTCCCTTTCAGCGGTGTTTTTGCCAGGTGTTGGCTGGCACCTGGTAAGAGCGGATCAGTAGTTTCTAGACCCGCTGATTTAGGGTCTGGAAGGAACAGACCACTCGCAGTTGCCTGCAGGGGGTACCGAGTCATGGCGTACCCCAAGTCCCCTTCAACTAAGGCTGCCCGTGGCGCATGCAGGGCACCCATATAAAAAGGTGGCCACCATAGTGCCGCATTCGGCACATACCCACCCTCTAGTCATGGGGACCCCCGGGGTGTCCCCCAAAATCAGTCACTAGGGCCGCGTCACTTCCGGCGCCCAGTGGGTCGGGGTGAGGTATTTATACCTGCCCCCGCCCACTGGCCTTCCTCTTTGTCACTCCTGGCCACGCTGTCTCCCTCCCTACCGCATACCCGGCGTTCCGGCTGGAGGCCGCAGAAGGGTAGGAAACATGTTGACTTGTTAATTTGTGTTGCAGGCGGAGTTACAGGGTGATCCGGAGGCTGACTGGTACATAGGGGTACCATCGTCAGGAGCACAATAGGGGTGCCCTATGCCAAACCCCAGGAGTCTTCACAGCAGGACCCTGGATAAACGTTGGCGCCCCTTTAGTCCTTCGGGCGGTTGTAAGCCTGAGCAACCGGGGACTTTCCTTGCTACACTCCGCCCCTAAAAAGGCGTGAGTAAAGTCATGGACTGGTGGTCCATGGTATTTAAGGGGGAGAATCCCCACATAAATGGTAGCACCGATTGGGTTGGCCACGGAGCAGTTTGGCTCATCAGGCGGGTAGGGCAGCTTAGGGCGGTCACCACTGCCTGCCCTTGGATCGCCTGTAAGGTAACCCACCACGTTGGCATACTCCTTGAATGTAATAAACCTGCAGCAAACTGTTTTCCAACAAACCTGTTTCTGTGTGATTATTTATTACAGTGCACGCTATGTTCATATTACGTGGGGAGGGTTCCCTATATCGGCCCTATGGTCTGGAAAACTAGTAATGAGGGCCTAAAATGGCTGCATGTCAGATAAAGCTGTGCCAACTGCTCTGCCCCTGCAAGGCACTTTCTTGCTATGGATTTCAGACCGGGTGTTATGTCATTTTTGGTTAAAATTCAAGGTGTTTGTTGCAAACAGAAGTCAATGTGTATTGTGAACGGCAGCCATTTTCTTTGAAAAATTTCTTTGAAATAGGAAGCACTGAATGTCCCGGGAAGGTGTCAGGAGAATGGAGATTTAAGAGCCTGAGAAAGTGAAGAGCATAATATGCTGGGTTATTAAAGGCACTGAAAGGTGAAACCAGAGGAGTAGCATATGGGTAAAGAAAGAAAACTAGAAAAAGGAGAAGGGCAGGCAATGTCTTTGCACTGGTTTGTCAGGCACTTCGATGCGTCGTTTCCCCACACGTGGTCCGCTGTGGCAGAGGGGAGGGCGCCGATCTGTTCGCTGGTGTCCTTTGCTCATATCTGGCGTTGGACAAGCTTCGGGGTCTGTTATCACAGCAAATCAGAGGGCAAAGGTAAGTCACTCAAGTTTCCGGGGTTGTCTAAGTATGGGTCACCCAGCATTTCCTGACCCATTGTCTTCAGGATCCTTGCAGAGCTTGTGTTCTGCACAAAAACACAGGGTTCTCCGGTGAAGGATGAAAAGGGTCATGTTGGCTTTCCTAAAGAAACGGGCGTGTTCAAAGAGGTAAATCTATGAATCCTTTCCAAGAGACCCGCCCTATGTAAATAAAGGTGTGGCTTAAAACATCCCAGCTTAACTCTTGTGCTTCACACTACATAACCAGGGCCACTGGAATTATGTGGCAGAGGAGGAATTAATTAAGCAGCAGTGTTGACTAAATTATGAAGCAAGAAAAGCCAAATTATGCGGCGTAATGCAACAAATTTTGTGATAGTATTACTTTTTTTTATTTTGTCATTTTTACACATACTAACACTGTCTGGGTGAAGCTTTTGTCAAATTAGCACCAGTTTAACACCCAAATACAGCAATAATTAACAGGAAGGTGACCATGCAACTTTTGCAAAGGGCCTTTTAACACATATTGCCACATGTTTATTAGCTTTTGATCTGTTTTAGCTAGAAACAAAATTCATTTTTGTTAAAACATACAGATTAGGCAGCATATAAATTATGTGACAAATGCAGCAAATTCATAATTATGTGGAAGATTCAGATACTATAAAACCGTGCAATTCCAGGGGCCCTGAGTATGCCACCTGGCCAGTATTTAGGCGCTTCTTTGAGAGTTTCTATTATTATATGCAAACATATCACACAACAAAGAGCATGCCCCTAAAAAAAGTGAAACATATTGACTTTGCTAATGCTTGATAGCAGTAAATGAGCAATGATTTTGTTGTGAACAGGGCACAAGTCCTAATAACAGAAGTGGGGGACAAACCATGTTGGGCAATATAGTATGCAAGTGACATCATAGCATGTGACATCACAGCGTGTGATATCACAGACAGTGACATCACATGCGGCATCACAATCCATGACCTCACAGGAAGTGACATCAGATGTTAAGACCTGACATATGTTTGGCAAGTCTATCACGAGTACATTTGAGTGCATTACAATATTTACCAAATGAGAGTTTGCGCCAAAGTTGTGCCAAAAATGTGACGCAACCCGGATGCAAAACCTGGGGCTCAATTTATACATTAAGGGGCATATTTACAATATTTTGGCACAGGGCAGTGCTGCAAGCCTTCTAGCTGCGCTGCCCTATGTCAAAATACAAGATATGGAGCATTCCTGTCCTTTCTGCCGGTGCCCAAACTGCAGCTGAGTGCCAATGCAGGCACCCTTGCACAATGGTTCAACGGTGTCTGTGTTGTTGGCATGATTGCTTTTGTTCAGGAAGGGACACCTTCCTGCACAAAACAATCAAAGGAGGCGTTTTCCTCGTTCTATGTGTGCAGCAGAATACAGCACACGTGGAAAGAGAAAAAATCAAGGAGAAATGTAAGCATTTCTCCTCGTTACAACTGCTTTGGCAAGGCGTTAGTTTGGCGCTGCCCTAGATTTATGCTATGGTGAAAATCTGGGGCAGTGTCAAAAACCATGGGTGTTGCGTGGGAACACCCACAGCAACACCCATGGAACGCCCCTTCCATGCAGAGTAAGGCGTTGCTTTATTTCATTTTTACAAGGTCATGAAAAGTCACACAGTGTGGTTTTGTGTGGGCTTGTAAATACGGGCCGGCACACTGCGCCTCTGGAGCGTTACAAAAGTGACGCTCCGGCAGCATAAAAGTGCCTCTTATGTTTTAAAACTTTGCGACAAAGAAATTGGCAACAATGAAAAATGTGGCACTAAATCTGTTCTGTTTCATTGGTTGCAAAGTCTGCATTTTAATATATCTTATGGGGTTAAGACACCTGCTGCAGAGATATTTGAGTGGGCAGTAAATCTCAGGGAATAATAATAATGGTAAGACAACTCTGGAGGTTAATGCACTTGCTGGAGAGATCTGTGTTTTGTCTAGCCCCAGTTTTGAATCAAAGTAGCATAGAGGGTTAATAGGTCTCCTGCAAAGCTAATCATGTGACACGCAGAAGACAGAATTTTATGTAGATGGGTAAATTGGTTACTGCTTTTATCACAGAGATCCTTTTGTTATTTGCAGTTCATAAATTGTAATCCTTCTAATATAGCAAAGTGAGCTATGAAGGACATGTGAATCCTACACCTTGTAACCCTCACTGTCTTATGTAACCCATCCTGTACATTGACTGTATATATGATATATTGTCAATGTTACTGTCAACATTTGAGCATTAAGATGGCCACTGGAAGGTCGATCCTCTAAAAGGCTCCCGGGCTTGGGATCACTTCTTAGTTTAAATCCCTGCAGAAGCTGACACCCAACAGCAGCACCAATTAGTCCACCTACCTCTCCGCAATCTACTGAACAACCAAGAGCAAGAACAGCACCTGTTTTCCATGCTGCCGGACTATTCCCTCTTCATGACGCCCATCGCAACCACGAATCATGCCGCACTTGGGGTGCCAAGGAGGATCAAAATAGCGGTAAGTGGATGTCGTCTGCTTATGCTGTTTCAGCGTCCAACAGTCCAGGGGTTTTGCTGTTGGGTCGCTGGTAATGCCTGCACCCTCCTGCCTGACCGAGTCGGGGGGCGACCAGCTTTATGGAAAGATCCTGCCATCTTGGCCGACGTGGAAAGAGACGGAGAGTACGACCATTTCTCTCCTGACATTGGTTTCATGCCCGTCACCCCCATTAATTTCAGGCTCTTTCCCAATCGCCAAAAAATACATGAAGCACCATAGCCACATATCAACAGGATCACTGTTGTCATGCTATTACCTTATTCTGCCCCCAGGATTGCCCAAGCCCCAGGTCGACTGGCTCCCGGAGATACAAGCCCTCCACTTTGGGGAAGGGACGATTGTTCGCCGACTTCCGCTGAGCCCTCAGCGACGCAGTGGTCTCCCTCCAATTTCAGAAGCACTCTGGGAAAGTTGCTGAACATCAGCCAAATACTGCTGGCCCAGAGCATTGACGATCTCCTCCCAGGTTCAGAATAACTCAGATCATCAGTACGCTTGTTACCTGCCAGTTTAAACAGAGTTGTAAAACCGACCTTCAACAAAGCTAACTTGACCACTGCTGCTCTCTTTCTGCCCTCATTACACTTCTCATCCCGCTCTCATTCTTGAATTGCCCAAGTGTTGGGCCGACCATCTCAATGAAACAGGAGCCCTCCATTTTGTGGAACTACAATCTATCCGCCGACCACCATTGTGACCGCAGTGTCGCCGGTCTCCTCCAGGTTCAGTAAGCACTCAGTATTTTTTGTGCACGCTTAAGCGATCCGCAACTCAAAAAACATCCTGGCTGGTGCCGCTCTCGGTCTGCCCAATAATAGCCCAAGTGTTGGGCTGACCGGCTCACTGAGATTGGAGCCCTCCATTTTGTGGTAACAACAACCGACTACCGATGAGCCCGCAATGATGTCCATCTCCTCCAAGAGTGAATCATAACTCAGATTTTCTGCACGCTTAAGCTATTTGCAACACTATTATTTGTACACAACTAATCTTCAACAAAAACATTCTGGCTTTTATGGCTCTCATTCCACCCTCCATGATCGCCCAAGTCCTGGGCCGTCCGGCTCTTTGAAGATAGGAGCCCTCCATTTGGGATAAAGCCGCCACCGATTACTGCTAAGCCTGCATTATCCTTGATCACCTTCCATATTCAGTATATGCACACCCACCACACGCTTATGATACTGGCAAATCTAAAACATCTCACAAACTAACTGGTCTGCCTCTGATTTTTATTCATGCACTCGCCACTTTGCAAAATGTACACTTTACATCTCACAATTTAACTTATTGGATAAAGTAGAGGATAATTTTATTTGCCTCATCAAGCAGAAATACGCAATGGAATCAACCAACCTGGGCGCCATCAAGGGATGACTGATTTGACGTCTTAGAGCCACAAGAGGGGAAAATTATTTGCACATCTCTCCAAAGTGTGTTTTAGAGTCACAAGAGGGGTACATTTTCATCACTTCTTTTTTAAGTGAGGCGCCCGGGTAACTAATTACCACTTTGTCTGAGAACCACCACTTTGGATACTGTTATCAAACTGCGCTCGTTAGGTTTCATGATCAATCAATCAAGTGACTTGTAAAGCGTGACTACTCATCCGTAAGGGTCTCAAGGCACTAGGGGGAGGGGGGACTGCTGATCCGTCGAAGGCACTGTGATTCAGTCGAAGAGCCAGGTCTTGAGGTCCTTCCTGAATTGAAGCAGTGACGGTGATTGCCTGAGTTGGAGAGGCAGGGTGTTCAAGGTCTTTGCGGTGAGGTAGAAGAAGGATATTCATCCGGCTGTGGTCTTGCGGATCCATGGGATGGTGGTCAGGGCCAGTTGGGCAGAGCGGAGATCTCTGGTGGGTGCGTGGAATGCGAGGCAGTGGTTCAGGTACGCAGGTCCCGTGTGGTGTAGGGCTTTGTAGGCCCTTCTTAATTTTATATAATCAGAGGTCACGGGCCCCTTTTTAGGTCGAGCATAGCGCAGCGCGCATGCGCTGCTCTATGGGAGGCTTCTTGTGAGCACTCCAAACTTCCCCGAGACTTCTCCGTGTGGGACTGGCAACTCCCACACATTCTATTGGCCTTTGCGTGTGGCTTTCAATAATGAAAGCACGCAAATGGACAAAAACGGGTGCATGTCCCGCCTTTTCTCTAAACTTTTCACTCCCATGGCGTTTGGGTCTCAGGAGCGAGCAGCGGCGCGCTTTGTGGCAGCTGCATTCCTCCCTTGTTGTTGTGGATCATGTTACTAATTAACACAGCGTGGTCGCTTTCACTTTCGCGGCCGCGCTTGTTTTCTGTTTCCATGATTTTTGTCCTTGCCCGAATCGTTTGTTCTGCTCCCCAGCCTGTCACAATATTTTCTACCGTTCCTCGGTCTGCCCCAAAATCTCCTGCCTTTCTCACTCTTTTCTTCTGCTGTCCTTCCTGTCCCATTTTTTTCAGTTCCCCGGCCTGAAACAATGTATTCCCCTGCCCCGGGCTTGTCCCAATGTTTTCTCAGTCTCCCTGGGTTTCCCACACACCTCCAGTCTATTCACACGCCTCTTCCTGCAGATGTGAAGTGCACTGGGTGGTACTGGCCTGTATGAAGTACAGAGTGGGTGGACTGATCTCTAGTGAAAGGGTAAGTTCCCAAAAGCCCAGTTGCTCCTGCCCGCAGAGGCAGTGTCTGTCACAAATCAATGAAATTCCAGACGGGACTGACTGCTCCAGGCCAGCCAGGATTTAAGAGGGCCGACCTGTCACTTAATTCTGGAGAATGAACGGCGAAAAACAGCGCCACGTCATGGCCATTCACAGATAAGCATGCATCAACGGCAGTAAATGCTTTTATGTGAGCATAAACGGGCATCTGACTGACTCTGCCCCAGCCCCTCCTTACAATGCAAGTGGCATCCACAGTGGCTCATCTTCTACAAAACTCCTCGGGTACCCTCCCAGTGGACAAGCATCGAAGCCAGGACCGCAGGATCCTGGCAGAGAACCCCTCCACTCCTCCCTCTGGCCGGATCTAAGATTTCTAAGATTGCAAAAGGTAAGTATAGAAAAGAAGCTGCCCACGTCCATACCCGCATCACCCGCCCCCACTCCTCTCTCGCGCCATCCTTCTTACCCAACCCTCCCTTCACAAGCCACATGCTTGCCTATCCGTCCCCATAACCCCTCCCCCATCTGACCTAATGTCATTATTGCCGTCCGTACTCACCTCTACTGCAGTCCCTTAGCACCTCCCTTCCCCTCTACACCTTACCACTATGGCTCTCTTCACTCTACCCCCTCACCCCGGCCCATCTCAAGTTGTTCTCTATGTTTCTCCCCCCCCCTCCACCCCCCTCCTGCACACATTTAAATCTCCCGTCACTTTTGGAGAGAAGCCCGCATCCTGCTCGGCTCCGAGCTGGCAGGCGGCCTTAAGCTAATATGAGACATGTACTAAAAGTGAAATTTTTATTTTTAACTCAGGAAAACCAAAAGAGCTTCCCTGGGATGTGCTGTGTTTTGAAACGTCTTGGCCCTTACGCCTGGCATTCCCACATAACTGGGCCCCGCAGACAGTACGCTGAAGGCACTATGTGTTTAATCCTTTCTAACTACCCCCCCTGCCCCCCGGGACAAGGGAACTAAAAATATTCTAACTTCTCAACAGCCCTGCCCCCACCCCACCTCAGTGTCTGCCTGCCTTGCCATTCTACGAGAGATCTCCCCAGCCCCGATGAAAGTCCACCCTAGCCCGACCAATCACCTCAGTTCTGATCGGTAGCATGCAGCACCGCCATCACAGGGAACCACAGGCTGCCGCCAAGGCCCCTCAGCCTTGGACAGCAGTGTTCGCAGACTGATACAACTGAGACCTCGCACAGCTCCGTTAATGTACATTTCAAGCGGAAAACAGCAAAACAACAGAAATTAAACATGGGCTGCATGTATGTTCTCAACCTTCAATTGATGCATGGATGGGTAATGGATGCTTAGGTGGATAAACTCGTGATTATGCTGGTGCAGGGGTGGTTAAATGAATGCACAAATGATTAAATAAGTTATTAACAGGATGGTTTAATGAATACATGGTTGTTGGTGCACGGACGGATACCTGGATTGTTCAAAGGATGCACACGGGTCTACCAAAGTGTCTCAATGCTCAGCTGCAACCCCTCCCCCCCCCAACCCCGGATATCTGACTAGACACCGATTCCAAAGCAGCAGTGTAGACAGGTAAACCTGTAGACAGTGTTGTCTGGAGGGCTGGGCGAGGGGCGGTCCTAGTCAGGCCTGCCTTACAGAGGCACCAGCCAGTCACCTCTTCAGTGTTGCTGAAATGTGAGGAAGCGTAGTCCCCCCAGCCACCTTCCTAAAACCTTCCCCCACCCACCGTGTGTTTTTAATGTAACCATCAATGCACCGATCAAACCTTCCAGGGTTCCAATGCCGCCGTATATACCCCAATAATCACTTAATGTGTCCATTCAACCATCCATTTCACCATCCAGGATTTCATTGAACTACTCATAATTTATTCAGGCTATCATTTTATGCATTTGTGCAACCAAATGGGCACTAATTCCTCCCTTAGGCGAGGAAAAGGTTCACTCTCTTCTTGGGGCAATGTGACTTCTTCACCGAACAGGCAATCGCGGCAGTACCGATGTATATATCCTCCTCCTGCATGGCAGTTAGCAGTAGGGCAGCACGATAGGGACTCGTCTCAGCACCTACTTTTAAAAACTGCGTGTCTCACTAATGAACTGGCTTTTTAGGTCGAGCCTAGAGTCAGCCTAGCTCTTGCCAAACACTTATAAGGTCCCAAAGGCGAGACCTATTGGCTATGCCAATGCTTGTTATACTTATTATGCAGTCATGAATACGCCTTGTCACTAGTTAAGGAAAATGTGTTTTTCTCTGCCTCTCGTTTCAGCAGCGCTTCACTCACAAAAGGGTAAACATCTTGAAGACGTCACTTCTACATATACTGTCCTCAGCTCTATCCTACTTTTATCACCCAGCATGGACACTCCCCATGAAACCCCACTACTATCTCCTGCAGGAAATGACTCTTACTTAATAAACTATCAATCAATCAATCAGGGGTTTATAAAGCGCGCTACTCACCCATGAGGGTCTCAAGGCGCTGGGGGGGGGGGTGCAGCTCTGGATCAGTCGAAGAGCAAGGTCTTGAGGCTCTTCCTGAAGGTGTGCAGGGTGGGGGAGCGTCTGATGTTGACTGGGAGCACGTTCCAGGTCTTTGCTGTGACGTAGGAGAAGGCTCTTCCGCCTGCTCTGGTTCTGCAGATGCGCGGGGTCTCTGCCAAGGCGAGGTCGGCAGAGCGGAAGTTCCTTTTGGGTACGTGGAAGGAGACTCTTTCGTTGAGGTATTTGGGTCCGATGTTGTGGAGGGATTTGTAGGTGTGGGTGAGTAGCTTGAAGGTTACTCTCTTCTCGATGGGGAGCCAGTGGAGGTCTCGTAGGTGCTGGGTCATGTGCTTGTGTCGTGGGGTTCCGAGGACGAGCCTGGCTGTGGTGTTCTGGATGGTTTGGAGCTTGTGTAGCAGGGTTTTGTTGATTCCGGCGTAGAGGGTCGTTTCCGTAGTCCAGTCTGCTGGTTATGAGTGCGTGGGTGACGGTCTTTCTGCATTCAGGGGGGATCCACTTGAAGGTCTTGTGGAGGATGCAGAGGGAGTTGAAGCAGGTGGAGGCGACGGCGTTGATCTGGCGGGTCATGGTGAGGGAGGAGTCTAGAATGATACCGAGGTTTCGGGTGTGGTCTGAAGGAGTCGGGGGGTTTCCGAGGGTGGAAGGCCACCAGGTGTTGTCCCAGGCAGTGGAGGAGGGTCCAAGGACGAGGACCTCAGTCTTCTCCGAGTTGAGCTTAAGGCAGCTGTAGTTCATCCAGGCTGCGACGTCTTTCATTCCTTCCTGGAAGCTGAGTCTGGTGTCTTCGGGGTTCTTCGTGAGGGAGAGGATGAGCTGGGTGTCGTCGGCGTAGGATACTATGCTGAGCCCATGCTGTCTAATGATGGCGGCGAGGGGGCCATGTAGATGTTGAAGAGCGTGGGGCTGAGCGAGAATCCTTCGGGTACTTTGCAGTTGATCTCTGTGTGTTCGGAGAGGAAGGGTGGGAGTCTGATCCTTTGGGTTCTGCCGGTGAGGAAGGAGCGGATCCAGTGGAGGGCGGTTCCCCATATGCCGGCGTCGTGGAGTCTGGCGGCGAGAGTGCGGTGGGAGACGGTGTCGAATGCTGCGGAGAGGTCGAGTAGGATGAGGGCCGCAGTGTGGCCCCGGTCGAGTAGCATGCGGATGTCATCGGTGGCGGTGAGGAGGGCGGTCTCTGTGCTGTGGTTGCTGCGGAATCCGGACTGGGAGAAGTCGAGGATGGCGTTCTCTTCGATGAAGGTGGTCAGCTGGGCGTTGACGAATCTCTCGGTGACCTTGGCTGCGAAGGGAAGGAGAGAGATGGGCGGTAGTTTTTCAGGTCAGTCGGGTCAGCCGAGGGCTTCTTGAGGAGGGGCTTGACCTCTGCCCGCTTCCAGTCATCGGGGAAGATGCCGGATTCGAAGGAGGTGTTGATGGTCCGACATAGTTCGGGTGCTATGGCGGCGGCGGCTCTGTGGTAGATGTGCGGCGGGCAGGGGTCTGTGGGGGCTCCTGAGTGGGTGTTCTTCATGGTCGTGGCGGTGTCTTCGTTGGTAGCCGGTTTCCAGGTGGTGATGGTGGGCTGGTTGTCGGTGGTGGGGAGGAGGGTGGTGTCTGGAGTCTGTTCGCTGAAGTTGTCATAGAGGGCTTTGATTTTCAGGTGAAAGTAGGCGCTGAGCTTGTTGCAGGGGTCCTGGGATGGTGTGATGTCCGTGGCTTCGTTGGGGGGTTTGGTGAACTGCTGTATGACGTTGAAGAGTTCTTTTGCGTTACTGGCGTTGGTGTGGATTTTGTTCTTGATAAAGGTCCTCTTGGTGTCTCTTATGCGTTGGTGGTATTCAGTCATGGCGTTCCTGTAGGTGTTCTGGTCTTCGGTGATTTTCCTGTTCCTCCAGAGTTTCTCGAGGCGTCTGCCGGAGCGCCTGGCTTCTTGGAGGTCGGTGGTGATCCAGGCAGCCTTCAGGGGGCGTTGTCTGATGGGGTGGCGGAGGGGTGCAAGCTTGTCTGCGCAGCTGGAGAGCAGACAAGAGCAGCTTCAGGATTGGCCTGAGCGCTGATTATTTGCGCTCCCAGGGAGACTAGGAGCCTCTGCCTGCTTTTCTCCTATCCGGCAACACAGCTGGGTTGGAGACAGCTCAGTGCACATGTGTGTTTGACCGGCCTGAGACGGCCGCACAAACCCACAAGCGCACTCCCACCACTCCCTCGCCTGACTGCCCCCATGATGGCCCCACCCCCAGGACACAGTAAATAGAAGATGAAAAATAAAACGATAATAAACTTGTTTTATTATCCTTACATCCGACTCACCTCCAGACTAACAACACTCTATCACCCAAATGCCATCCCACTTCTACCGGATCTATTCCTGCCCATACCTGTGTCACACACCCTTGCTGAAGCGCTACACCGAATCACAACCACTACTCTCACCCCAATAGGCTAATCAGACAGATATCGAATCACAATATACTCTCCCTCCTTGACTCTTACACCCATACTCCCGCCTACCACTCTATACCGAATACAAAAATCAGGACTATTGTCACTCACCCTCTCAGAACACCCCACCCCAGCACCAGATACATACACAAAGCAAACCTGAAACAAGTTCCAATCACACGTACGTCTATGAATACCTCCAATACATCCCATATATGCTCACTAATCAACTGTCATCCGGCTGTGAAGCACACGGCCGACATAGCCAATCTCATACTTAATCTTGACCTTGACATCCTTATACTCACTGAAACCTGGCTGAATGCATCCCCATCCCCAATTCTTGACATACTAGTCCCCCCCAGTTATGACATCATCAGAGTAGACCACTCAGAACACCCTAGGGGTGGACTAGCATGCATAGACAGGTCCACACTATCTCTTAAGCAATCAAACACTCGGGGCATATGTACAACAGAATGACGAAGCATGGCGATAAGCAAAACTTGCTAACGCGGTGCTCCCCCATTCTGAAAATGCAGGGATGCATCATATTTACAAAGATACGGCACATCCCTGCATTTCCCCTAGCACTGGCGCCAAATTAAGCTGCCTAGTGCCAATGCAGGGGTACCTGCGTTGGGGGGAATGATTGTATAAGTGCAGAAAGGTGCCTCTTCCTGCACATAAACAATCACAAATGGCGATTTGAAACTTCTATGTGTGCTGCTTTGTGCAGCACACATACAAGTTGCAAATCGTCATTCATGGCGTTTTGCTATTTCTATGTGTGCTGCACAATGCAGCATACATAGAAACAGCAAAAACGAGGAGAAATAAAGCATTTCTCCTTGTTTCACCATGTTAAGACCAGGTTTACCCTGGCCTTAATTTTGGTTCTGCCCCATATTTATGCCACCCTTGTAAATAGGGGCATCATCAAAATCAATGGGTGTTGCAGCAGAACGCCCACCACAACACCCATTGCCCACCCCTTTCACGCTAAGTATAGGCAGCGTTAAGCCACGTCACCTTGTAAACAAGGTGAAGCCCCTTTCGCCACAGGAACGTCATAAAAAGTGATATTCCTGTGGCGATAGGGGCTTGTAAATATTCCCCCTCTGTCTCTACCTTCCTGCGAATACCTTAAGATCAGCATTACTACCAATGACAATGCTACGTGCTCTCTTCACAATTTCTACAACCCAGCCGGAGATAACCACATGGTCATCAAACAAATCATGGAGATTATCTCCATTAACATTGACTAACATAACAACCAGATTCTTCTTGGAGATTTCAACATTCATTGGAACAACTCCAGCGACCCTCTCGTGACCAGCTTTAAATCCTTCCTCCAGGACTTCAATCTTATCCAAGTCTGTAACAGCCCAACCCAAACAAAGTGGCCAGCTTAGATCTAATTATCGCAAGAGAGAACACCATAAAATCGGCTCGATCTTACCTTGTGATTGGACTGACCACTATTGTATCATCTTCATCATTTCAGAAAGGGCAACCATCGCTAAGCGCCAACCAGTAAAAGCCAAACATTCGGTCCGAGACACGCACAAAATTAACCCATTCACTTTGTCTGCCTTTAGTAGTAACTTCCTATTCCCACCGTCCTCCATGCATGGTGCTCATGACCTCACTGAACACTACATCAATTCCATGTCAAATATCATGGACACCCTGGCCCCCAACCAGCTGAAGAGAATCCCGTCTAAAAGATCCAACACCTGGTTCAATAGCGACCTTAACGAGGAACGCCGATAACTCAGACTTGCAGAAGCAGCATGGAGACTCATCCCCTCATTGTCCAACCTCGAACTTCTACGACAAAGGTGGAGCGCCTACAACAAAGACATCAGGAATTCCAAAGCAGCATTCTTCCAAACTCAACTTGACATGGCAATTAATCGACCTAAAAAACGGTTCAAAATTGTTAAAAACCAGACGATCCACAAAAGCGTTCCCTCATTCTCGACAACTAACCACTACCTAACTGCGAAACCTTTGCCTCCTTCTTTGTGAAGAAAACTAAGCTTATCACCACCGAGATCCAGAACAATATGAAACTCCCTCCTGGTGATCCCCTCCTACACCTCACCTTATTCGATCACTATGAATGCCCAAGAAACCATCCCCTCATTCCTAAAAACAACACTGCCTGGTCCAGTTTCAAATCCTTCAATGATAATAAGATTCTAAAACTATTGATCTCTGTGAAATACTCCAATCACTTCAACGACCCCCTTCCCTCCAAACTCCTCAATGAGGCTATCCACTTCCTACTCCCTTCATGTACTATGATAATCAATGCCTCATTTACTCAAGGCTTCATGCCTGACTGCCTCAAAAGTGGCCAGGTTACCCCTATCCTAAACAAGCATTGGCATAGCCAATAGGTCTCGCCTTTGGGACCATATAAGTGGTTAGCTATGCAGCACAGAAGCTGTGTGTTTATAAATATTAGAAAGTAGACAGAGCAACTAGTTATTTAGTTTGTGAGAGTGAGATAGGTATTTAGTTAGATAGATTGAGAGTTAGTTAGTGAGAGAGTTAGTTAGTTAGTGAAAGTGAGAGAGTTAGTTTGTTATTTAATTTGAGAGTGAGAGAGTTAGTTAGTGATTATGTGAGAGAGTTAGTTACTTCGTTTGTGAGAAAGTGAGTGAGTTAGCCATTTAGTTAGTGAGTGTGCTTGAGTGAGATAGTTAGTTAGTTAGTGAGAGTGAGAGAGTCAGCAGTGAGGTAGTGAGAGAGAGTTTGTTTGTGTTTGAGAGTGATTTAGCTAGTTAGTGAGTGTGAGAGAGTTTGTTAGTGAAAGAGAGTTATAAAGTTAGTTAGTTATTTATTGAGAGTGAGAGCGTTAGTGAGTTTGAATGAGAGACTTAGTTAGTGAGAGGGAGAGAGTAAGTGAATTAGTGATAGTGAATATGTTTTTTTTATATGGGGGTGGGCTTAAATAATAGGAGGGTGAAGGTTAGTTTGTTAGTTAGTGTGAGTGTAAGAGTTTTTTTGTTATTGAGAGAGTGAGAGTAAGTTAGTTAGTGAGAGATTTAGTTAGTGAGTGATAGAGTTAGTTAGTTAGTGTGAGAAAGTGAGAGAGTTATTTAGTTTCTTAGTTCGTGAGAGTTAGTTATTTAGTTAGTGAGTGAGTTAGTTAGTTAGTGAGAGAGTTAGTTAGTGAGAGAGGATGCTAGTTTTTCTGAGTGAGAGTTTGTTAGTTCTTTAGTTTGTGAGACTGAGATAGTTAATTATTTAGTTCGAGTGAGAGTTAGTTAGTTAATGAGTGTGAGAGACTTTGTTAGTTACTGAGAGTGACAGAGTCAGTTAGTTGTTTACTTTGAGAGTGTGAGAGTTAGTGATTGTGTGAGAGAGTTAGTTATTTAGGTAGTGAGAAAGTGAGTGAGTTCACCTGTTATTTAGTGAGTGAGATTGAGTGAGAGAGTTAGTTAGTTAGTGAGAGTGATAGAGTGAGTGAGGTAGTGAGAGAGAGTCTGTTAGTGTTATAGAGAGAGTCAGTTAGTTAGTGAGAGTGAGAGAGTTAGTTAGTGAAAGAGAGTAAGAAAGTTAGTTAGTTATATATTGAGAGTGAGAGAGCCAGTGAGTTAGAATGAGAGAGTTAGTTAGTTAGTTAGTTAGTTAGTTAGTGAGAGTGAGTGAGTGTCTTATAGAATTAGTTTGAGTGATAGAGTCAGTGACTGTGTTATTGAGATCGTGTGAGTTATTTAAGTTAATTAGAGTGATAGAGTTATTTATTAATTCAGTGAGAATGAGAGAGGTATTCAGTTAGTTAGTTATTGAGAGAGTTAGTGATGTATTGAGTGACAGTGGTAGAGTTAGTTATGCAGTTATTTTGTAGGATGAGAATGAAAATTTATTTTTGTGAGATGTTTTAAGCCAAGACTGGAGGAAGTGCAGAGAGAGTGAGTGTATTTATGAATGCTTGGAGTGGCCACTTTGGAGAGAGTTGGAAGTGTGTGATGGTCAGTTTGACCTGCAGTTATGCTTTACGTGAAATAGCACTAATAGTAATGAGTGACACAGAAGCATTGTGGCATTTGTCAGTAGGGCCATTATTTTGAAAAAACGTTATTGTCAATGTAATTTTTTATCCTTATCAATCAGCACCGTAATAATTGCGGATTTGCGCAAGATCACACCTACCAATTCTTCTGGCCACAATTCCATAAAGAAATGGAAATTCTACATATTAGTAACTCGTAAACCCATTTTCAACAGCGTACAAGGTCTAAGCAATCATTTTGGGTTCTGGGTAGGGTAGTGGTTTGAAGGACGACAATGCGCTTGATGTATAATCCTTCACTATTGTCAGTGATGTAAAAATAGCAACAAAAGACACCCGTAAAAGGAGAGAAAGATTTCTATCTACTATTAGTTTTACAAGGTGGAGCTCTTCGCACAATTCTAAAAGTTACTTTTCCTCTAGATTCAGTATCACTGTTAGAGCAAAAGGAAAAGGGCGGCCACCGGGAAGTCCCATTAAAAAGCAAGAAACTCGACTCAAATTGCTTCCAAAAGACTACCAAGTGAAGCCGCCATCAAGTCTGTAGTGGTGTGAAACGTTCCAATAGTTACGGAATGTGGTTGAATGGGACTCTGCCTGGCACAATAAAGAGAAACTTTTGCACCTTGTAAAGATCGTTATCAGCGGTAGGAGATGCAAATGTGGCTTTGATGCAGTATCACTTAGGGGTGATGTTTTAAAAAAAATTCTGGCAAGTTTGTACCTGCGTAAAAATAGAGTCCGAGAGATTTTATTGTTTTTACGCTGTAATAGTTTGTTTTCTAAAAAGTTTACCAAAATACTCTTCCTAACACTGCTTTCTTTCTAAAGCCATGGTTTAAACCTCGATGCTAACATTAAAACAGAGGGGCATATTAGCAAGGGCACTTTCGCCGCTTTAGCGGCACTTTTTGCCGCTAAAGCGGCGATATTTTTATCGCCCTATCAGCAAACTGTCTCTAACAGCAGTTAGCGACAGTTTTCGGGCATTAGCGCCCGTTTTTTACCGCTTTGCATGTCAGCGATATTTATCGCTAATGACATGCAAAGTGGGCGTTCCTCACTAAAAATACACGCAGACAGTCGCAAACACAACTTCACACTATTAGCAAGGCCCGCGAAGCGATAAAAAAATGTGCGTTAACCCCGATTAGCGCTGGATTTTAACACCTGCTAGAAACCTGACTTAGCCATTATAGTCTATGGGAGGTGGATTCTACGGTTAAGTCCCCACCTGCCTATTAGCGAGTTTTTCCTTAGCGATGGGAATTTATCGCAAGGAATTCTCGCGCTAATGCTGGGAATCGCAGCTATCGCTGGATTTGTTTCGCATTGGAGATAAAACGTTGCTAATAACGCGTTATCTCCGCAAACGAATCCAGCGATAAAAAAAACCACGCTAACTGTGGTTTGCGTTAATTAACGCACGCTGTTGGTAATAGGCCCCAGAGTCCGCTAAACAAGTTACAGTAAAATAGCTTTTATGCGCGCTTTGCATTCCTTAGCAAACAGTCCCCAATTAAAATATACACACATTCAAAGGCATACAGACGTTGAGGAGGGACATAACTAGATAGTGCATAAACGTTTTCGAAATATAAATAAGGCTGTGCGGAAACGCTAATAAGAATGAGTGCCTCAGGTGTTGGTGTGGAAGGAGGGGGTCTGGTGACACATAGAGGAGCAGCGGGTTACACAGTTTACAAAAGTGTGCATGACATGGTACTGTCCCTCATGTTCCTTTGTATTCGGCACGCTAAACACTCTCACAGGGTATCGCCTATAAATAATAACATACACCCCATAGATTGGCAGAACTGTTCCAATCTCAAACTCTAAAAATAAAGTCAGAAAAAGTACAGTTTCACTGTGAGAAAGTAAGATTCAGTGGCTCGTTGTTTTGCCAGTCCAAAAGCTGAGGCACGGCAATAAATAGTATTTGCGCAAGATCACTGTTTTGTAAAAACGATAACTCACACCTACCACATCTTTAGGCCACAATCCCCTAAACAAATGGGATTGAGACATATTTGTAACTTGTAACCCCCTATTCACCATCGTAGAAGTTGAAGCAATAATTTAGGGTTTAGAGTACGGTAGAATTTTGCAGGACGTCAATGCTTTTCATATATAACCCTTCACCATTGTCAGTGATGTAAAAATAACAACAACAAAACACAGCCAAGGAGTACGAAACGCAACTCAAATAGCGCGTATTATTTTATTGCGTGCTAATAAGGTATCAGCAATAATGCTGCACTTCTTAAGTTCTTCGAAAGGCAACCAGGCACGCCTGCCCCATGAGCTGCTGTTTCCTAAAGCAGACTTCGACTCAGTGCCCACAGATTGAGCATCGCTGAAAGATGCATTTCTAAAATAGTCCTTCTTGGCAACGGAAGTCTCGCTTTGCATTCATGAGAGCACTCTGGACCAGGCTATATTTTTTAGTTAATGTTTGCCCTAGCACGCCACAACAAGAAAAACAGCAAGTTGCAATTCATGAAACTACCACCGGAGGGCAGCAGAGGGCAACAAACCTCTCAATGAATGTCTAAAACCTTCCCGGGAGTGGTGCGTGCGCGAGCGCGCAGTCTGCTCTTTTTGGAAGCACATACTCGTGCTTGTGGCGCGTCCCTGCTCGCTCCCGCAAGGTGGATGCCGCCACAAGCACGAGTATGTGCTTCCAAAAAGAGCAGAGCGACGGCTAAAGGTCCTCCTATGCAGCCGCATGCGCGCTGCGTAGGCGAGACCTAAAAAACCAACTCCAACCAGCCCGACCCCAACAACTACCGCCCCATCCCCAACATTCCAACTTTAGCTAAACTCTTAGAAAAATGAGTGCACTCACACCTCTGTAATCACATCGAGCACTTCCACCTCCTCGGCCAATGGCAATCTGGTTTCCGACCCAGCCACAACACTGAAACAGCCATGGTCCACATTGTTGACTATGCTCTACACGCTCTGGACCATAATGAGTACTGCCTATTAATCCTACTTGATTTGTTGGTGCCGTTCGACAAGGTCAATCATTATACCCTACTAAACCTACTAGAACACAGGATGGGTCTCTCTGGTACTGTGCTGAAACGGTTCTCATCCTTCATTCATAACAGATATCAGCACATCTTAATCAACCACGCCCTCTCCGATCAGTCACCAGCGTCAGTAGGCATATCTCAAGGTTGTACTCTCCCCCCAACATTGTTTAACCTATACATGGAGCCATTGGCTGAAATCTTTAAACTCACCCACATTTCTTACCACATGTAAGCGGGTGACACTCAACTCTACCTAAAAATCACTTCTCCTGAAGACATCAATATCCTCAACAAAACTCTGGCTAAAACGCAACATTGGCTGACTAGTAACCACCTCAAACTCAAATCCCTTAAGACAGAATTCTTATTGATCTCACCACCCGCAATCGCCCCTAGTATCAAAGACTGGGTCCCACATCTTGCTGCCTTTAACTGTACCCCACACATCATTGACTCTGTGAAATCCCTAGGTATAATCGTGGACAACACCCTCTCCATGCAAAAGCACATCAGTGCCGCCACCAGAGGAGCCAACCTTCAATTACATGCACTAAGTAAACTAAAACCATTCCTCCCCCTGGCTGCCCTCAAAACAGCGGTCCAAGCTCTTGTTTTATCAAAATTAGACTAAGGTAGCGCTACCCTTGTGGGCCTCCCAAAAATCACACTTGCACCATTAAAAGCTGCTCTAAATGTGCAGCTAGGCTCATCACCGGATCAAAAAAAGGGACAACATCACCTGATCCTCCAGGCCCTGAAATGGCTACCCTATGAGGCTAGGAACCATCTTAAAATTGCATGTATTACCCATAAAGCGCTACACCCCAATACGCCTTCGTACCTGACCCAGAAACTGACCCTATCAAGTGGTAACAGATCCTCCAGACGCCAACGTTCTTTACTTCTTAAACCACGAAAATTCCACAAAAAGAAAATCTACAATAGATCCTTCTCCAGAATTGCCCTCGAAATCTGGAACTCTCTCACGCTCGAGATAAGATGCAACCCGTCCACATCCATCTTCAGGAAAGAAGTAAACATTCTACTACTCAACTAATCCCTCTCACACTTAGGACAGACCATCCTCCCTTCCTGAGCAACTCCTTCCTGCTGGCCAGTCATTGCTTCCTGCTCATGCCTTTGCACATATCTCCGATAACCACTATGTCTTCCAGTGCTTCCCAGCCATCCATCCTCAAACCATTCAGACGCCCATCAGACACTGCCAATGCCAGTACCTATGATTGCTCTTGTGTTCTATTCTCTCCTCGTACCTTTTTATTCTTGTAAATATTGGCCTCATGTCTTACTATGTTTATTAATGTTTCTGTATAATGGTAACTGCTCTAAATTCATATCCCGCACCGTTTGACACTCATCGATTTTTACTCAGGCCATTACTGTTGATTGACTATATGTTCTTAACTTTCTTACTCCAGTAAATATTTCCCTCTTGACTTATACTATGTTTTATTATATTACCTATCGTTTTTGTATCATACCTCCCTTGTTACTCTTGTAAAGTGCTCTATCACCCAACTGGGTCTTGTTCGCGCTTTATAAAAATAGTAAAATAAAATACAAAAAAAATAAAATAAAATAAATGTGTGTGTCATGTAAGCCCCCTAGATTGGGATGAATAGCGCTATAAAAGAAATGAAACAAAATAGTGGTATTTAAATTGTTATTATGTAAATACTGGGACAGACCAACACATCTGACATTCTTACAGTGCATGCGCATGTCTTATGTACAGGGACTGAACAAAGTAAACAGCAAGCCTCTCCTAAGTACCTGTGAAGTAATAACAAGCTGTGAGCCTTTGTCTCTCCTCCATTGCCTTTGCATCCAGGCGTGAGGTTCCAGATAGCTCCCAGCCAGGCTACTCAATCGAAAGGAGGCCTGATGGCCCTTTCACATTGTTATTTGCTTCGGGCTCAGCTGGAATTTAAAATAACAAAGCCCCCTCACTGCCGGCTCGTTGCTGGTCCGAACAAAGGCAGCTCGTGCTGCTCCGAACAAAGGCAGACAATGTGCAGGCACTGCTGAATGTGTCCCGGTGTCTGAAAATTACAGTGGGACCAGTTCCACATATTTCTGTGGGGCCCAGCTTCCTGCAGGCTGGACGGCGTCCACCATGTGGAAACACTGGGTGGATGCCATCTACCCACGTGTACCCTCGACTTATGCTCTGGTTGTGAATCTTTTGCATAGAAAATATTTAAACTCTGAAAATATGAGACTGTAAATGAAACATTGCTAAGGTTTGTGGAACGTGGGTCTTCAAAGTGTCTTAGCCAATCCTTTTCTTCCCTTTTCACCACTTTCCCTGCAATCTCTCACTCTGTCACTTACATATTTTTTCTTTTCACATCTCTTTTAAATCTTCCATCTGTGTATCTCTCAAATTATCTACTTTCTCTTCGCTGACTCTTCTCTCTGTCCTTCTGCGTGTATTTCGTCACATCACCTCCTCTTCACCATGCCATCACTCTGTCTCTCTAACACACTCATCATCAGTAAACACAGCATTTTCTTTTTCTTTGGCGCTGTCAATATTTCAATGACTGTGTACCTCTTTCACACACTATCACATAAAATGGTTAATACAATTGGAATATATATGAACATTGCTCTGTGTGCTCTGCAGAGAGGCCAAGGACTGGATGAGCGTGTACGCTGAACACTTCCATGACACACTGACAGGCAGTGTGAGATAACTTAGAGTGCCTTCAGCTTCAATTTCAGAGCTCTCAATCAGGCCCCGTCGCAAACACTCACCCAGAACCTGGAACCTGAACTCACCCAGACAGCTAGAGGGGATTCAGTATGCACTACACAAAAGCCATATGTTGCAACAACATAAAACAAGCATTGGCATAGCCAATAGGTCTCGCTTTTGGGACCTTATAAGTATTTAGTTATGCAGCACAATATCCTTGGTGCAACAACATTAACTGTTGCATGGTTAAACACTTATAAGGTCCCAAAGGCGAGACCTATTGGCTATGCCAATGCTTGTTGTTGTAGCTTGCTGAGTAGTTGTACAATATAACTTACAGAAAGTCTGTTAAAGTGTTATGACTTGTTTATGTGCAAAAAGGCAATATATTGTGCTGTTACTAGTAGTATAGTGAGGGTAACTAATAGCAACATTTTGAAAAATTAAATGAAAGAGGGAAATAATAGAATTCATTGATGTAATAGCAATATTATGTGTTTCGAGGAGTTCTGATATCTTTTGGGCCTAGTGCCACTGCACCTGCTGCACCATTCAAATCATACCCCTAGAGCCTGCAAGATAACTCCATTTGTGAGTCCCTGTTTAGTAGTAAAATATAGAAATAAGGGGGAAAAGGATGGAATGGCAACTGAAACAAGAAAAGTGCCAGAAAAGATTGAAAACAAAGCCAAAGAAGGGAGGAAATGGGAGATGTGACTGAATGAAAGATGAAGAAAGCTGGAGAAAGGACAGAATGACAAAGAAATAAGGAAAGAGAAATTAACGAGAAAAGACCAAAATGCGTGAAGGGTGAGAATGAGGCAGGAGAAACAAAAGCAGTGGCAAGAATGAAAGGTTTGAAAGTGGAGCAGCGAGGAGGAAAGTTAGGGCCTTGGAGCAGATGGGTGCTCCTCTCTAGATTTGCTTGGCAAATATAAAGTAAATGTTTCCTTCCTCCTAGGATGGCGGGGGCAAGGGTACCTTTTGGTTTCATGAAAAGGAAGAAGTTGTTGTAGGGCAGGCAGGAATTGGAAAAGCTGTGGTGGGCTGCACCCAGGGCGACAGGACATAAGGCATCCCCAAGAGCCATGCAGAAGTGAATGAAACACTGAGTAAGTACCGGGACGAATGTGCTAGCCTGCATGAGTGAATAAATGCAGGGATTAATGAGTGTGCAGGCGTTAATGAGTGCAGCAGGGAAAGCATGAGTGCACAGGGTGAATGATTGTGGCAGGAAATGAAAGGTGTATGGTGTGTAAAGAATGCGTACAGCAATTAATAGGTGAGGTGGAGTGAATGTGTGACCGTGTGGGGGTGAATGAGAGCAGAAGAGAACGAGCTAGTACAGGAATAAATAGGTGGGAGTACGGAAGTGAATGAGGGCAGCATAAAGTGAGCATCTCAGTCAGCTAGTGCAACAGTGAGAGAATGTGTAAGTGCATGCAGCAGTGAATGAGCACATACATGAAGTAGTGAGCAGAAGTAAATAAGTACCAGAATGAATGATAAGTGACTGTACAAGAGTGAATGTGCGTACCAGAGAGCTAGTGTCACTGTGAGCGAGTGGATGATGGAAGCACTGAATAACAGCAGTGATGGAAAGAGTACGTCAGTGAGAGAAAATGCGAAGTGAATATACGGTGGATGAATACATATATATTATGTAAAGCTGTTGTGCTAAGAACTGCCAGGAGTCTGTTTGTGAATTCCTGTCTAGTAAGATGGTTTTGTTCATAAACTTGTGTTCACGACCAAATCTACCTTTGTGAATCCGGCCCATTGTCTCTTGCAAAGAAAGGAGACTTTGCTTGTCTCCCACTTAAGGTAACCGGAGATCACTTTCCCACAGCCCATGCGCAGAAATACTCCTGCAGCTTCTACTGACTACGTTTTGGCTGTGTAACGTGTATGGGGAATCAGCCAACTTCTAACACTGAACAACAAAGGAAGATATAGAGCAAGGGGGATTGCTAGTGGCAGGATCGGCCTTATATGACTTCAGAAGTCAAAGCCAGCAGCCAGGCACCCAGCCAACAGTAGGCCTGACAAGAAGCAACAGCAGGGAAACAGCCTCTTGAGGCCCTAGTACGAGGGAGACAAATGCACACAGGAGTCTAAGAGTAATTCAGTGTGGTGTGTATGTCATTAAAAAAATAATCTTAGGAGTTCTGCTGAGTTATTATAGCGAATGGGGTCTGCATAAAAGCAAATATTTCTACAAAGGCATTAATGAAGGTTCTAGACAGCATTTATTTACACGGTACGAGTTACTCACAGCCGACCAAATTATCTACCCATCGGGGCGCATAGGAAAGACAATTATCTCATGGGCAACACCTCCAGCAGGGTTATTTCTGCTATTAAAAAAACCTGTTCGCCGGGAGCCACTGCGGTTTAAGAAAATAAGTTTCTGAGCAGCTAGGGGGAAAAACGTAATTAAAAAACGTGTTTGGCTTACTGTACTTGTCAGTTATGTAACGCCAGTAAACAGCTTGGTCACGCTCATCAACAGGGACCAGTTCGGCACAAGATCAGACCACGCGCCAGGCCATCAGCATCACACTCATCCATCTAATCCAATATAGGACATTGGGGGCTATGTGGGCTGGAATCTCACCCCCAGCTCGGAACGTGCGCCTCGTAATCCCAGTAGTCGCGGCTCCTCAGGCTGTTCACCTCGGCGTAGACCCGGGCCCTGCTCCCGGCGGCGGGGCCGGGCATGGCGGGGGCTGCTCCCCGCAGTGGCAAGAGGCAGCAGGAGCGCAGGGGCAGGCGGGCCCAGTAGCGGCACGGGGAGCAGCAAGAGGCAGCGAAGGGCCAGGCAGGGAGGGAGAGGGGCGCCGGGGCCTTCAGGCGGTGCTGCGGAGGGAGGGACCCGGAACACAGGCTGCGAGTGGCCGGCGGCCAACCTGGCGGACGGGAGGAACGAGGTGACCAGCGAGACAGGGAAAAGAAAGAGCGCCTTCCAGACAGAAGATGTGGAAACAGCACTGTAACTGTGGCGTAGCGTAGTAAATGCCGGGAAAACAGAAACTGAGTCAGGAGAACGTATTCAATGCAGAGGGGAAGGATGGTTGCTACACGAGAACGTGCCGGATCAGAGAGGAGCGGGGGCGAGCGCGGCAGCGTGCTCAGCTGACCACACGCTCGTGCGTCATGGCCTTTTGCTTGCGCGTAACCGCAGTGAAAAGGCCATGACGCACGAGCGTGTGGTCAGCTTTTTGAAACCCCTTACTTAAAGTCTTGCCAGAGCAGCGCTTGCGCGCTACTCGAGGCTCGACCTAAAAACTACAGAAACATCTGGAAAGCAAACATGCTTAGCTAACCCATGATGAAGTGAAACATTTAAAATGTAAACATGGACTCCATCGATAGCAGGGATTTTTTTAATGTTGTTATAGTCATTGTTAAGAAATCGATCAGTGTTTTTGCCAGTAAAGTTGAGGACATAGATATAGAGCCTGGTATGGATACGTTACAAAGTCACATTTTTCTTACTTCCGGTCTCGGACAGTGCAGCACACACACACTTAAAGCCCTGACCAGAGAGAGGCATTTTGGGCAACACATTTATTTGGGAAGTCATCACATTAGAGGGTGGAGCTGGAGGGCAAGAGGCGGGGCTAAGGACAGAGCTAACAGATCATGGTCACTGATAGGTAATAGACAGCGCGTGAGCATATACTATATTATGTTACTGTTTTCCAAGAACTTGGCTTCTTGGCACCATCAGACATTGTCTGCAGTTGTGGCTCTCCCAGTGATGTGGAGTGTCCATTTTAATAATGTTAATTAGCATTTTTATCAGTGCTCTCACGTTCTACAGACAGTGCATTTAGTATCTCAAGTTTTACACTCCGTGCATTAGTACCTTATTCAGTCCATGCTCTCTGCACTGAATTATGGCACTTGTAGTCCTGATTTATAATGGGCTAAACAGGAATACAAGCCCCAGAATGCAAAGCAGAAATCTGCATTGGGTGAGCTACTCAGGCATGGACCTGGGACTCTTGAGAGCTCTGCTGTGCAGCACATGGCCTGCTACTAGCAGAGCACCGCAGCTCCTTTCTGCAGTCTGGGGTGTTCTACCCTGATTACATCTCAGGGAGAGCCCTGGTGTAAGCTCTGCTTGGTGGCCAGTTGCACAGGCAGTGCACAGTAACCACACCTCCTCTCGGTTGTCTGGTAAACACTACTGCCTGTGCACGGCCACCTTTGCGTTTACTTGCCCCAAGCCCAGTGCAAGGCTTGCAGGAGCAGAACGGTGTGTGCTACAGAGCGTGGATTCACACCAGTGACAACATGGGTGGGCACTATTAGTGGTGCATAGCAAGCAGTATGGCTAAACAGTTTCCATGACACTCATGACAGCTCACTGCCTGAGGATGCTGTGTGACTGGCATTTGTATAACACACAACCTGCCCTTGGCATGGCTCATATTGCTTTCCGAATTAAGGGGTCAATTTCACTGTATAACTCCTTGCTGGCTCAGATGCTCCCATCGACACTGGTCAGCACAGCTTTAAGCCTCGACTGACATGCGCACACCGTCACCCTCAGCATCTCAGTGTCTGTTTCTGCACAATGTCCATGGATGGGTGAGGTTAGGTTTGGTAAAGGCCCCGGTCACCCAATGGTCTCCTGGTACTAGCAGTAAAGAGAAGTCAGTAGACGGAAGCCGCAGTTCAGCAGGAGAGCGAGGTTTTAAGAGCTCTCCAGAGGCAAGAGGATTCAATAATAATTGAACTTCTTTAGGAATATTGTTCCTACACTAAGAAAGATCTGTCACCTACACAGGCCGCACAAAACCTAGCAATATACAGATGAAACAGGTTAGCTGATGTGTCCTTTGTGGACAATATCTCTGGAGTCAATTGAAGATAAATAATAGGACCTGTAGGGAATCTGCCTTTTCTGCATGGTCACCCGGGATGTTTCGCTTTTGCAGGACACTATTTTTGTTGCTGGCTTCAGAAGTCTGTGCACTTTCTCCCTGCAAACCAGTGGTAAATGGCCTGTGCTTCCCGTTTAAACACGGTTAAACTGACATATTCTTAATGGATATATTTAATTTACCTATAAATCCCTAGTATTTGGTACAAAGTGTACCCAGGTTCTGGAAGTTAAATGCCACTTGTGGAACTGCAGCACCTATTGTGCCATCCACTACAGTGACACTAAAACATGGCTTAAGGCCTACTATTGTAGCTTGGCTGTAGCAGTATAAAAACTGCCATTCAACATTTCAAAATAAGCCTTTTTACAGGTCTTAAACTCCCTTTTAAATATTAATAACTCACCCCTATGTATGCCTTGTAGGCCATACGGTGAGGTGCATGGTATTTAAAAGTAGGACATGTGGAAATGTAATGTTAACATGCACATCCAGTGACTATCATCCAAAAGCTATTTTCACTGTGTGGTATATGTTTAACCAATTCCACTTGTCTGGGTATCCGCTCCACTTGATTTAGGCTTGGTTAGTGTCTGATGGCTCTGAATGAACTTCACTGTCATACACCACTATGCTATTCCAGCCAGAGGGTAATCTCAGCATGGTGTCCTGGGTACAGTGACAGAAAAAAACAATTTAAATGCATTAACCAGCCCAAGCCCCCCACGTCACCAGGAAACGGTCTAAGCTCAAATGCCCAGTTCCTAGAGTAAGAAGGGCTGTACATGGGACCTCCCAAAGACTTCCAAGAGGGGCCACAGAATGGAGAATTCCACAAATTGACAGGAAGAGCATCACCCAACAATCTGCAGATTCCAATGTATCACAGAGTATCTCATCTGCACATACCAACTGGTTGCAGCTGGCCATCAGAAAGTGTACAACTCATTATGACCACCCAAGTTGTGCCCAGTTTGAGGTTCAGCTGTGAAAATGTTCTCCCTAAAGGTCATTCCATATAAATATAAAGATGCAGTGCATCATGGGATATGGATCTATTAAGGAACCCAATAGTCTGGTGAGCACTGCCAAATTGCAAGAAATTGCTTTGAAATAACCATAAGAGCTCGCACCATGTTGGTTAATTTACTGCATTTTGTCGGCCCAGGTTCTGTATAGCTGGTACTGCTTTCTTGCCTCAGACATATTCAGCCTCACTCTCATACATGGCAACGCTAGGCGAGGGTTCACCAATGAAGAGCTCAGCATCTGGAACTTTCAATTCCTTGTATCTTTTTCATGGGCATTTATTGTTGTTCTCATGTGAAAAATGGGCTCCTGCTACCTGAGTTTTGGTTTCTGTCACCTCTACTCTTGCATGAAATATATATGAAGAAAACATAATAAAAGTAATGCAAATTGGAGAGGGAATAGCATTAGATGCTCTCAGCTAATGGAGGGGACATGCTGCTGCTTCGCGTAATAATATACTTTGCTCGTTTTGCTGAATGAACTTGGGCAGACTTCATCTAGTCAGATGAGAGGGCATCTTATCACTGACAGCACATTTATAAATACGGAGTTTAAAGGAAGAACATTCAAGTTTCAAAGACCCCTAGGTGCTGCTGTGCACAGAACTGCCCAGAACTTCAGAGCTCCAGAAAGCTTCTGAGACCTTCCAGAGTGTGTGGTTAAGCACTTGTCCCATTTCACCCAAATTATAGGAGTACCGGAAGTGATGCTGCAAATCATCTGCGCCTCTCTTGACGTCACAAGATGAATCTTTGACCCTGATGCAATCACAGGTCTATTACTTCTGATTTGAGGGGAAACAGGAGTGTCCTTCCCAATCAAAATTACAAGTGATGCAGGTTTGCATGTGGTTTCAGGCACATATCGACTTGCTGAAAGAAGGTAGAATATCAGCGGAGGCTCCTCCGCAATGGCGGGAGAGTGTCGCCACACTGGCTCAGAGCCAGCAGCTGAAAAATCAAACAATATTTTACTATTGTTTTATTTATCAGCTGCTGGCTGAGCCAGCATGTGCAGGGAGGGACGGAACCAGGGCATGGGAGGGAGGAGAAGGCGTGGTAGGTGCACTTTTAAGTGTGCATGTCAGTTTGGCCGGCCGTCTCAGGGCAGCCAAACTGACCTGCGTACTTAGGTTTCACTCTTCGGAGTAGCTGTGCGCTTTACAAATGCCCAATAACATAACATCCCAGTTGTATTCCAAAGCTGGGTTGGAGAAACAGCACAGACTCCCTGTGCCTGAGCGATCGTTATTCCAACCCGCTCAGGCCAATCCCCATGCTGCTCTCATGCTTGAGAGCAGTACGGGGATTGGATGGGGAGTCCGTGATGCTGTCCTAGGGTCTGCTGGGACCAGGACCAGAGGAGCGCGAGGTGGCCGGCAGCACCAGGTAAGTCTTTTATTTATTTTATATTATTTAACCCCCCCACCATCCTTATCTGTGTCGGCCGCCATTGTAGAATATATGTCCAGATTATGTATCAGTAATTGGGAAAACATGTCAATAAAGGTTCAGTATTACGCATCCTGCATTCTAGTCCCACTATGGACCCTAAACCTGTCATGGCCAGGTAATGTTGCAGTATTACCGCCGATGACAGTACTACGGGGTGAGATACTACCACACTATTGTTACTGAGTCAAGTGTAATCAAGCCCTAAGGATCAAAATAATGTCTTCAAAGAGTTGCAAAAGACACACAATTGATGGACGGAATGCAGAACAAATCAAAACATTCACCCCCAGTCAAGAGATCTGGGTTAAATCCATCATTCTTTTGTTCACCATGCCACCCCAGTTTAGACCTGGCCATATGCAAATCAGTCTTGACCCTGTGCCTCATGGGAACAGTCCAGCCCGAACTGCCAAGCCAGGTCCTCCCTGGACCGGAAACAAGCATCCTAGGACCGGTTTCGGGGTTTCACCCCTCTTCAGCCAGGATAGCTTGATTCCAGTGGCACAGTGAGCCCAGGACCCACGTCTGGGCATACCTGGCGCACTTAGGGCGAGAAAGCAAAAGACACACAAAGAGTTGCACCATGGATTAAAAGTGTGTGTAAGGACTGCAAGAAACAGAGTGTTGTTGCAGCCCCCAGTATGTGTGCTTGTCACACAGGGGCAGATTTACAAACCTTTCATCAAGGCAACGCAGCATGACAACTTGCAGCGCAGCGTGAAAGGGAGAGGGCAGGAATGCGCCGTATTTCCTAATATATGAAGCATTCCTGCTCTCTCCATGCACTGACACACTCTGTGCTGCCTAGTGCCAACACAGACACCCTTCTGCCATGGTGCAAGGGTGCCTGTGTTACAGGCAAGATTGTTTTTGTGGAAAATGGGACACCTTCCTGCACAAAATCAATTCTCAGTGGCATTTTCCTCTTTCTATGTGTGCAGCACAATGCAGCACATGAAGAAAGAGGAAAAACAAGGCAAAATAAAGATATTTTTCCTTGGGCTGAGTAACGCCAGGCAGTGACTTGCACAGCCTCGCATTACTGTGGATTTACCAAGACACGCATGGCCACACACGGTGGCTTTGAGTGGTTTGGTAAATCTAAATTAAACCCTTGCATTGCCTTGTGTCGCATTGCGTGATGCAGTGGCAATGCAAGGGGTTAATAAAGCTGGCTCTCAGTGACTTCAGATTTTTCTGGTTACTCTGGAGGCAGGAGGCAGCTTTGCCTCTGATCCTGGGAGTGAATCTGAAAGACTCTCGGGAATCTAGGGGTTCCGTTATACACCACATGTGAGGAGGCAATTACAATCCCTAAATCACATCCACGTCTGATGCAGTGTCCATGGTTGCATGTGTCTGCAAGCATGGTTGATCAGGGTCAGTAGAATGATGTGTGGTGCAGAGAATGTGAGGATTCTTGGATTGTTGGCGTGGTGAGCTGGCAAAGAGATGGCAGGTATTTCCAGGTGGTGGAAGAGCGAGCCCTGATAACACCAGGGCTGGACTGGCCTATCGGGCAATCAGGCTGTGCCTGATGGGCTGGCATGAGAGGTCAGAGTGTGGCCCATTTTGTTTGCTGTTTGTGGGCCTGTTTTTGGTCTTCTGGGCCGGTTTTTACTGATGATTTCTCTGATATTAAAACAAACATTGCCTGAAGCAAGCACAACATCATGCAGGCTCCCCTACTCTGCAAAACATACAGCTTGCCTTTACAAGTTCAAAATTGCCCCAATTTGCAAACATGGGCCACTTTTCTAGCCTTCTAATTCACTAATTGAGGCCACTTTTATTTGGGTGCCCGGGCCTATTTTCTGTCCCAGTACAACCCTGGATAGCACCACTGTTGGATATTCAGTACCCCAGGGTCTGTTAGCTGAATAAAAGAGTTGGGTTTCCCCTGACCAGAATTTCAAGCATCATCATTATGAAGACTCCCACCACCAGCTTCAGCATCTGACATTTACCTAGAAAGTTTCTTTCTTGGTGAACGAAGATTCTACAGCTGAATGGAACCTGTGGTGGCTTAAGACCTAATAAACACTTCTCCTTTTCTACTCAGTGTTATGTTTTTTTAACACTGGCGAAGACCAGCTGTGTGGGGGCAGCCACACCACCATCCCCAACTGTATACTACCTACCGTATACAGCCGTGCTTCAGTGGCAGCATTTTACTACAGTTTTTGGTGTGAACTTCCATCTTGCCGAATTCTACACTACGTTACTTCTCTAAGGACTCCTGAGGTACTGTACTTTTGAGGCAATTCATTAACCGGAGGGGTTCTGCCTGGCTGGTCAAACGTTGTGCTCTATTTACTCACTGTTGATCTTCAACAAGTCTCACCTGTCTGCTGCGAAGTACTACGGTCAGTGCTTTAAATGGGCCGGTACTCACCAGTACTGAGTACCGGCACTTCTTAGATTTATCACTCTGAGTACCGGCACTTCTCTACTTCAGAGGAGAGTACCGGTACTCATGAAAAGGTAGGCTCATTGGCTGTGCTGGTGAGCAGGAGTGGAAGGTGTCTCTGGCAGCTAAGGCGCCGCTTCTGCAGCCCCGATCTGAGCCCCAGCTGAGCTATTCAGCAGGGCTCATTTGAATAATGTCCGGGTGCTCACCATCACGCTGTGCTTGACAGAGCAGGGTCCATTCAGGCCCTGTGCTGTCCATCACATTCACACTATCCTGTGCATTTGTGCAAACACAGGAATCATGTCAGTCACCTGGCAGTGGCAATCAGGGCCAGTCCGGCCCTGGTGGAAATTAAAAAAGCCATGGTAGGTGAAGAGAAAACATGGCTTTTATCATACCTGAGTCTTTTGTGTGTCTGCTATGTTTGTGTGTTTGCCTGCATTTGTATGCCTGTTCTTGTAAGTAAAAAGTGAGAGAAAGAGAGAGAGAATCAAGACACTCTCAGGAGGTATTTTAAAGAAAATGGGTGGCACTTTGTTTGTACATGTCTGCTCGGCGACAAAGATTCATAAATAACGTAAAAGGGAGGGTTGGTGGGTGGGTGAGTGAGTGGATGGATGAGTGAGCAAGGTTGGATGTATAGATGGATGGATGAATAGATGGATGGATGAGTGAAAGCATGCATGGATAAAAGGGCGGATGATGGGTGGATAAGTGAAAGATTGGATGGATGGATGAATGAAAGGTAGAGAGGATGGATGAAAGGGTGGATGATGGATGAGTGAAAGGAGGGATTGAGTGAAAGGGTGGATGGAATGAAAGGGTGGATGGAATAAAGGAGTGAAAGGGTTGATGGATGAGCGAAAGGATTGATGGATGAGGGAAAGGGTGGATAAAGAGATGGATGAGTGAAAGGATGAATGGATAGGTTTGGAGATGGATGGATAGGTTTGGATATGAAGGGTGGATAGACGGAATGGTGAAAAACTGAATGAAGGTAAAGGTTAAATGGTGGACATCAGCAGGTAAATGGTAGGATGAAAGGATGAATGGATAGATCGATGGAAGAGACAAGAGATATCTTCTGGGGAGGGTCATGATTGTTTGCTTCATTTGCTTGGTGCCATGGTTTGAAGTGGGGGTATTTTCAATTTCTTCCTACTCGCGTGCTCAAAAATATATAGTATTGTGCCAAACAACAGCAATTAACAGTATGGCATTCAGAAGGTGCAACTATTGGAAAAAAAAACAAGCATTGGCATAGCCAATAGGTCTCGCCTTTGGGACCTTATAAGTGTTTAGCCATGCAACACTTGATGTTGTTGCACCAAGGATATTGTACTGGATAACTAAACACTTATAAGGTCCCAAAGGGGAGACCTATTGGCTATGCCAATGCTTGTTTTTTTTTTTAAAGGACAAGCAGTGCTATCAGGCTCCGGCTGCCACTTAGTCCACCGCATCCCACGTAGACGCTGCAGCCATCTTTGAATGGTGAATCCCTATCTCAACTGTGAGACTGTTCTCCTGCTTCCCAATTCTATTAAATACAAATTATGTAAAAAGAACATCCCTTTCTGAGCTGCACGGCTCATCCTACCCACGTTTCACGCACAGATTTGAAATACTGATGGTTTGGGCTTCCCGGAATTCAACTGGTTGAGAGGTAGAGAGGTGTGGAGAGAGGTGTGGAGAGAGGTGTGGAGAGAGGTGTGGAGAGAGGTGTGGAGAGAGAGGTAGAGAGAGAGGTAGAGAGGTAGAGAGGTAAAGAGAGGTAGAGAGGTAAAGAGAGGTAGAGCGGTAAAGAGAGGTAGAGCGGTAAAGAGAGGTAGAGCGGTAAAGAGAGGTAGAGCGGTAAAGAGAGAGGTGTGGAGAGAGAGGTGTGGAGAGAGAGGTGTGGAGAGAGAGGTGTGGAGCGAGGTGTGGAGCGAGGTGTGGAGCGAGGTGTGGAGCGAGAGGTGTGGAGAGAGAGGTGTGGAGAGAGGGGTGTGGAGAGAGGGGTGTGGAGAGAGGGGTGTGGAGAGAGGGGTGTGGAGAGAGAGGTAGGTAGAGAGAGGTAGGTAGAGAGAGGTAGGTAGAGAGAGGTAGAGAGAGAGCGGTAGAGAGAGAGGTAGAGAGAGAGGTGTGGAGAGAGGGGTGTGGAGAGAGGGGTGTGGAGAGAGGGGTGTGGAGAGAGAGGTAGGTAGAGAGAGGTAGGTAGAGAGAGGTAGGTAGAGAGAGGTAGAGAGAGAGCGGTAGAGAGAGAGGTAGAGAGAGAGGTGTGGAGAGAGGTGTATAGAGAGGTAGAGAGGTAGAGGGAGGTAGAGAGGTAGAGGGAGGTAGAGAGGTAGAGGGAGGTAGAGAGGTAGAGGGAGGTAGAGAGGTAGAGGGAGAGAGAGGTGGAGAGAGAGAGGTAGAGAGAGAGGTAGAGAGAGAGGTAGAGAGAGGTAGAGAGAGAGGTAGAGAGAGAGGTAGAGAGAGAGGTAGGGAGAGAGGTAGGGAGAGGTAGGGAGAGGTAGAGAGGTGGGGAGAGATAGAGAGGTATAGAGAGAGGTAGAGAGGTAGGGAGGTGTAGAGGTAGAGAGAGAGAGAGGTAGAGGTAGAGAGAGGTAGAGAGAGAGGTAGAGGTAGAGAGAGAGGTAGAGGTAGAGAGAGAGGTAGATAGGTAGAGGTGTAGAGAGGTGTAGAGGTGTAGAGAGGTAGAGAGGTGTAGAGGTAGAGAGAGAGAGAGAGAGGTAGAGAGAGGTAGAGGTAGAGAGAGAGAGAGAGAGAGAGGTAGAGGTAGAGAGAGAGGTAGAGGTAGAGAGAGAGGTAGAGGTAGAGAGAGAGGTAGAGGTAGAGAGGTAGAGGTGTAGAGGCGTAGAGAGGTAGAGGTGTAGAGAGGTAGAGGTGTAGAGAGGTAGAGGTGTAGAGAGGTAGAGAGGTGTAGAGGGAGAGAGAGAGAGAGAGAGAGAGAGAGAGAGGTAGAGAGAGGTAGAGGTAGAGAGAGAGAGAGAGAGGTAGAGGTAGAGAGAGAGGTAGAGAGGTAGAGGTGTAGAGAGGTATAGAGAGGTAGAGGTGTAGAGAGGTAGAGGTGTAGAGAGGTGTAGAGAGAGGTGTAGAGAGAGGTGATGTGAATCAGGTGTGGTAACTTCTGTACTTCATTTTTACTGAAAGGTATATTGATTACAGGGGTAAAAGAAAGAGAAATAGAGAGAAGAAAGAATAAAAGCGTGAACGGAAGAGCAAAAAAGTGCAAGATAACGAGAAGCCACACAAAGAGATCCCGGACTGACAGTAACTTTTATCATGTGGAACCCAAATTATTCCCTTTTGAAAGTCAAGCTGATAACGGGATGTGTCTTGCAGACCAGAACAAAAGGCAGCAGGCGACCAGGCGGTAGCAAGAGCTGCGCGCGCGAGAGAGAGGGGGAGCAGGAGGTGAGCCCGGGAGTGGTGCGTGCGTGCACACGCAGTCTGCTCATTTTCAAGCACTGCACTCGTGCTTGTGGCGCGCCCTGCTCGCTCCCGCAAGGTGGATGCCGCCACAAGCACGAGTGTGTGCTTGAAAATTAGCAGAGTGACGGCTAAAGGCCCTGAGACCTAAAAAACCATGGGTGTTGCATAGAAATGCCCATGTAACACCCATGGGTCGCCCACTTGATGCAAAGCACCACGTAGAAGCTACTTTGCTGTACTTTTAGAAAACTTTCCAATGTGAAAAAAGTAAATCGAAAATGAACTCTTTGAGCCAGTTTGCATCATCTTTGTTGACTTTGCACTGGCGCAAAGTGTTGATAAATCTGCCACTTAGTGTATGTAAAAGAGACAACCTGTGACACTGAGACGCTGGAGATTTCCATGGTAACGTTTTGTCACAATTGCTGTGCTTTTTAACTGCTTCACAATTCTCCAAAATGATAACAGAGCACTACATGGGGAATGAAAAAAATGAGACCCTTTACTGCATAATGCCGCCTGCCCCCCCCTCACAAACTGCCTTGCCACCGTGCCATGTATTACAACTTTGTGAAATACTTAACAAACGTTTTGAATACACGGAGTACCCTGTATGTTGTGCATTCTCTTAGTATGCTTTAATGGACAATTTCTTTATTAGAAGGATTTATCAACTTTTATTGTATGGTTTTAATTATCTATGAACACATAAATTAATGACCCTTGTCATGGTGTTTCTCTGTACCCAAAACATATGTTCACTCCACAGCTTACAATTCCAATGGCGGTTTAAAAGAATCTTGTTTGGCGCCATATAGAGGGATGCTTTGAGGCACCCTCAACTCTTCCCGCCAGTTCGTCATATATGAGTCAATATGAGTCTCTGCGCTTTTCCCTAGAAGTCTTCAGTTTGGGGGAGCTATTCTTCACGCTTAACACCTCACACCTCTTACAGAAGCCCATAAGACATGGTCACCATTCATGGGTTTTAAATGAAGTAATTGGCAGAGCATCAATGGAAGGGTGGGACGTCATTAGCAAGGCTAAGGTATGTCTGGCGCAGCCTGCCCTGGTGAGGCAGGTGCTAAGAGACCGCCTCGCCTTTGTTACCTGCGAGGGGAGGATGGGCTTAAAGATGTCTGGCCTGGGTGCTAATAACCTCCAGTGAAGCTGATGAGAGGTAGGAAAGGCGGCTCTCGCACCCCGTAATCCACTCAGAGCCGGCCCCTTGAAATGCAGAGTGGACAAAGTGACAAGAGAGGGGAGGGGGAGAGGACGTCTCCCACCTCACGGGGACGCCGAGGTAAACACAGCAGCTACCGAGACAATGCGCTCCTTCCAGCCGGTGTTAATAGTGGAGGAGGAGGGGCGCTGTTGCATAGGAATGGCAGACTTCCCTTCGCACCTCAAGCCTCGCTGATGCCCCTACATACCTCAAAAGGTCCCTTATGGCACTTGCTCTTTGGGGAGGCAGACCAGACCCTCTTAAGGAATGTTAACCCTTCATAAGAGTCAACGGTGGCCTCTCTTTGGGTGATATAGTTTCTTTGTAGGATGACGCTGTGCTTAGTGTAAATGCCCCTTTGGGGGTGAGCGTGTAACTCATTTGGACAGTGGCTCTGTCCGGAAACTATTCACAACAAGCGCGCGCGCGCCTCGCACAGCAGCAGGTGGGGGGGGGGAGGAGGGAGCCTGCGCGATTCACTTGCGGGAGCGAGCGGCGCCAGGAGCGATAATTGCTACCATATGGCGCCAGCTGCTCGCTCCCGCAAGTGAATCGCCAAACATGCACGCGTTGCCATTGAAGGCAATGGAACGCGTGCTCGTTTTTGGCTGAAAAGCCGAAGCGATGGAAAAAGGTCTTTTTTCCTATTCAGCGCATGCGCGCTGCGTAGGCGAGACCTAAAAAGGAAATGTTAACATATTATCGCATTTCTCTTTCATTTTGTGTAATGAGTTAACCTGCTTTGTTTATATAAACACATTTCTCATGTGTTTTGGTATGTGCTGCAACTAATATAGAAGTCGTTAAGTATCATCATGTCTTGCCTTAGCCCCGCCCCTTCACTACACCTCTAGCTCATTTTAATGAGTACCTGCACTTATTTTTTCCCATTTAAAGCACTGACTACGGTCCTTCCTTTGTTTCGGCTTCGTGGACAAGGGGATCCTTGAAGTGCAGTGCCTGTGCTCTTATGACTTCTTTGTGAGCCGTGGTGTGCTGCTTTCCCATTTGTGGCCGCTTTCCTCGCTGGCTTCTTCTACTACATCAGTCAGGGAAGATCTCCCGCTGTCCGGTGCCTTCTAGGGGGGCTTCTCGTTTCCACCTCACGCTGACAGGAAGCCTCTCGCGCCGCTCCCAAGCAACATATTTCCAGGCATCGGAGGTGAAGGGGCATGTTGGAGCGAGGACCGGCCCTTTTCTCCACCTCCGCTTCACACTGACAGGCTCAGCAAGCCTGTCAACTCTCATTTGGAGGCTGGGAAGATTCTGGTGGCCGTACCCTCTTTCTTCTCTGCCCTGTTTCGCTGACGGGCACAGCGCGCTCGTCAGTTGCAAGTGTGTCGGTGAAGGTTCTGGCGGCCGTACCCTCTTTCTTCTCTGCCCTGTTTCGCTGACGGGCACAGCACGCTCGTCAGTTGCAAGTGTGTCGGTGAAGGTTCTGGCGGCCGTATCTTCTTTCTTCTCTGCCCTGTTTCGCTGACGGGCACAGCACGCTCGTCAGTTGCAAGTGTGTCGGTGAAGGTTCTGGCGGCCGTACCCTCTTTCTTCTCTGCCCTGTTTCGCTGACGGGCACAGCACGCTCGTCAGTTGCAAGTGTGTCGGTGAAGGTTCTGGCGGCCGTACCCTCTTTCTTCTCTGCCCTGTTTCGCTGACGGGCACAGCACGCTCGTCAGTTGCAAGTGTGTCGGTGAAGGTTCTGGCGGCCGTACCCTCTTTCTTCTCTGCCCTGTTTCGCTGACGGGCACAGCACGCTCGTCAGTTGCAAGTGTGTCGGTGAAGATTCTGGCGGCCGTACCCTCTTTCTTCTCTGCCCTGTTTCGCTGACGGGCACAGCGCGCTCGTCAGTTGCAAGTGTGTCGGTGAAGGTTCTGGCGGCCGTATCTTCTTTCTTCTCCACCCTGTTCGCTGACGGGCACAGCACGCTCGTCAGTTGCAAGTGTGTCGGTGAAGGTTCTGGCGGCCGTACCCTCTTTCTTCTCCACCCTGTTCGCTGACGGGCACAGCACGCTCGTCAGTTGCAAGTGTGTCGGTGAAGATTCTGGTGGCCGTACCCTCTTTCTTCTCCACCCTGTTCGCTGACGGGCACAGCACGCTCGTCAGTTGCAAGTGTGTCGGTGAAGGTTCTGGTGGCCGTACCCTCTTTCTTCTCTGCCCTGTTTCGCTGACGGGCACAGCACGCTCGTCAGTTGCAAGTGTGTCGGTGAAGGTTCTGGCGGCCGTATCTTCTTTCTTCTCCACCCTGTTCGCTGACGGGCACAGCACGCTCGTCAGTTGCAAGTGTGTCGGTGAAGGTTCTGGCGGCCGTATCTTCTTTCTTCTCCACCCTGTTCGCTGACGGGCACAGCACGCTCGTCAGTTGCAAGTGTGTCGGTGAAGGTTCTGGCGGCCGTACCCTCTTTCTTCTCTGCCCTGTTTCGCTGACGGGCACAGCACGCTCGTCAGTTGCAAGTGTGTCGGTGAAGGTTCTGGCGGCCGTACCCTCTTTCTTCTCTGCCCTGTTTCGCTGACGGGCACAGCACGCTCGTCAGTTGCAAGTGTGTCGGTGAAGGTTCTGGTGGCCGTACCCTCTTTCTTCTCTGCCCTGTTTCGCTGACGGGCACAGCATGCTCGTCAGTTGCAAGTGTGTCGGTGAAGGTTCTGGTGGCCGTACCCTCTTTCTTCTCTGCCCTGTTTCGCTGACGGGCACAGCACGCTCGTCAGTTGCAAGTGTGTCGGTGAAGGTTCTGGCGGCCGTATCTTCTTTCTTCTCCACCCTGTTCGCTGACGGGCACAGCACGCTCGTCAGTTGCAAGTGTGTCGGTGAAGGTTCTGGCGGCCGTATCTTCTTTCTTCTCCACCCTGTTCGCTGACGGGCACAGCACGCTCGTCAGTTGCAAGTGTGTCGGTGAAGGTTCTGGCGGCCGTACCCTCTTTCTTCTCTGCCCTGTTTCGCTGACGGGCACAGCACGCTCGTCAGTTGCAAGTGTGTCGGTGAAGGTTCTGGCGGCCGTACCCTCTTTCTTCTCTGCCCTGTTTCGCTGACGGGCACAGCACGCTCGTCAGTTGCAAGTGTGTCGGTGAAGGTTCTGGCGGCCGTACCCTCTTTCTTCTCTGCCCTGTTTCGCTGACGGGCACAGCACGCTCGTCAGTTGCAAGTGTGTCGGTGAAGGTTCTGGCGGCCGTATCTTCTTTCTTCTCCACCCTGTTCGCTGACGGGCACAGCACGCTCGTCAGTTGCAAGTGTGTCGGTGAAGGTTCTGGCGGCCGTATCTTCTTTCTTCTCCACCCTGTTCGCTGACGGGCACAGCATGCTCGTCAGTTGCAAGTGTTTGGCCGCAGGATACGGTTTTAAAGGCTCGTCGGAGCTGAAGTGTTTTCTGCATTTTACTCACTGACGGGCACAGCTAACCTGCCATCTCAGTTTTAGCGGGTATTTCCTCAAGCTGACTAGCACAGCTTTGTGCTGGGCCTTTCCCCTATAGTGTCATTCTCCTGCATTTATATGTTACTTCGTAAGCACGATATTTTATTCTAAAAGAGTATTTTGGTGAGCATTTTATTGTACTCTCATTTATAAATTCACAACATTATTTTCTGTTTTATTTCTGGCGAGATTATTTATAAACATGGAAGTTTTTTCTCGCTTTTACCACACTTAATTGCAACTTTCAAGTATTTGCTCTTCTATTTTCTGTATTTTTACCCTGTTTTAAGTGTTTTTTTTCTGCAACATGGCTGCTATCAATATGTCTTTACCACCTCCAATTCTAAATGAGGTTGGTGAACCGAGTATTCTGTGGAAACAATGGAAAGACTTATTTGAGTCCTACCTCATAGCAATTGGTGGGGACAAGTTCTTTCCTTTCAGAAAACAACACATTTTGTTGCATAATTTACGGATAGAAGGTCATAAAACCTTCAACCACTTAAATGAGTCTGAACAAGAAGTTGATGAGGGGGATGGTGATGTCAATGCGTACCTGGTAACTATGAACGAGTTAGAGAAACATTTTGGACAAATTATTAATCTGGTGTTAGAAAGACACACATTTTTCTCAAGAGCTCAAGGTAAGAATGAAAAAATCAGATCTTATATTGCCGTATTGAAGGGTTTATCTAACACTTGTGAATTTGAAGGTTTGACTGATTCGCTTATCAGGGACCAATTAGTGAGATGCACTAACAATCCCAAAATACAAGAGAAATCATTAGCCATTAACCCTGATCTCAAACAAGCCATAGAAATAGCATTGGGAGTAGAACATACCGCAGATTGTATAAAAGAATAGAAAGTGAGTACTGAATCTTTCCCTGAGCTAAACGCCATTTCCAAACAAGACGGTAAAGAAATCCACAAGCTAGAAAGGATGGCAAGTTCAAAAACCAAAGTAGTATAAATAGTAAGTCTAAGTGTTAAAGGTGTGGTAACCCAGCGCACTTGGCAAATAGCCCTTACAGTCCAGCCAGAAATGTGACGTGTCACAAGTGTGGGCAGAGGGGACATTTGGCCAGGGTTTGCCGTGACATGCGTGAGAGAACTGTATCTATGATAGAACCTACAACTCCAGTAGAAACCAAATTGGTATTTCAACTTGAGAACAAGGATGAAGGGGTCAGTTTTCCCGAGTGCTGTATTACACTAGACAACAAACAAGTCAATGTCTTTGCGGATTCTTGCTCTCCTTACACTCTGTTTGAGAGTAAAGTTTTTAAATAAATGTTTCCTAACAGATTAAGTGTGCTCCAGACAGCAGAAATCAAGCTGGGTGGGTATAATGGTGACCCTATTCCATTATTGGGAATGACCACTATGCTGTTCAGTTACAAGGGTAGGAGCCCAGTGGGTAAAGTCTATATCACTGAGAAAGGATCTAATCTTTTGGGTTGGAAACACCAAAAGGAGCTGGGCATCAAATTAGATCCTAATAGCCCAGATCAAGTACTTCTTGTTGATCGCTCAGTTTGTGGACAAGACATTTGTGATGAATTCCCTGAGGTTTTTGCAGACAAACTAGGGTTATTAAGACTATCAACACACAAAGTCAGATCCATTCCACACCTCATGCAGATTCCCCTTAAAAAGAACTAGACAGACTATTGGAGCTGGGTGTTATTGAACCCATAGAAGGTTTGCAATGGTTGGCCCTCATTGTTATTATGACTAAATCAGCTAGCAAAGATGTTAGATTGTGCATTGACCTCGGGGATTTAAATAGGAATATCTGGGTGGACAGACACCCACTTCTGAGGATTCATGAAATATTAACCCTCATCAAGGATGCCAGCTACTTTAGTGTTCTCGATATATCCTCGGCGTATCACCAAGTGGAACTGCACCCTGATTCTCGTCAACTCACTTCATTTATCACACCTCTAGGTGCGTTTTGATATTTACTCATGCCTTTTGGGCTGGCATCAGCTGCAGCTGCCTTTCAAATGATAATGCAGCATGTTCTCAAGGATGTCTCTGGCACATTGTGTTTCAAAGACGACATTCTCATACATGGGAAAGACATTAAAGATCACAATAACATGTTTAGACAAGTACTACACAAGTTGCGTAATGCAGGATTCACACTTAAGAAAGAGAAGTGCCAAATTGGGGTGGGCTCTGTTGAATACCATGGGCACACCATTTCCCGCGATGACATCAAACCAAAATTGAATTTAGTGGATGCCATTCTTAATCCTGTTGCTCCCACCAGTGTAGAAGAATTTAATTCCTTTTTAGGCCTTTCGGAATATTATTCCAAGTTCATACAAAATTACACCAGTATGGTTGAACCTTTACGGAATCTACTCAGAGCTAAAAACCCATTTGTATGGTGTGAAGACTGCCAGGCAGCAATTGTGGCCATCAAATCTCACATCACTGACGCACCTTTTTTAGGCAGGTTTGATTCCACTAAAGCAACCTTTTTGTCTACGGATGCCAGTAATAAAGGGTTGGGGCCCAGCCTTACTCAGAGGGAAGGGGACAAGGAGCAAGCAGTAGCTTTTGCTTCAAGAACATTGAAAGGAGCTGAATATCACTACTCAATGGTAGAAAAAGAAGCCCTAGCATGTTTTTGGGCTATCGGACACTTCAGATATTTTCTATGGGGCATACCTTTCACAGTCATGACTGATCATAAACCTCTCATATAGGCTTTCACGACTAAAGGTTCTACTAGGACCACGCCTAGGTTCTCGAGATGGATCTTAGGGTTAGAAAGGTATAACTTTAAAGTGCAATATGTGCCGGGCAAACAGAATGTAATGGCTGATTTCCTTTCTCGTGCACCCCTAAATTTGAGTGTTGACACCCAAGAGGAGGAGTATATGGACATAGAACTGGAAGTAGCAGTGTTGAACAAGAAGGATTGGGACGATTGCAGTGTGCCGGATGAAACTGTGCCATTACTCAAAAAATACATAAAAGATGGTTGGCCGGACTATAAGCACAATTTACCTGAGGTGTTGAGAAAACTTTAGGAAGTAAGGTTGGAACTGTGCATAACTGTGGAAACCATTTACCAGGGGGGAGAAAATTGTACCTCCAAAGGATATTAGAAACAAAATTGTGGATTTGGCACATGTGGGGCATTTAGGCCGCAGCCTTAATAAGAATAAAGTACAAGAAGAGTATTGGTGGCCAGGCATGGACACCATGGTGGAGGTTTTTGTCAAAAACTGCAGAGAATGTGGAAAAAGTGATAAAGACGCTTGCTGTCAGGAAAATCCCATTAACTCCTATCCAAGTCCCTGTGTTTCCTTGGTCTAAACTTGCATTGGACATCATTGGCCCTCTCAACCTCAGATGTTTAAATGAACGCTTCATCTTAGTTCTCATCGATTACCATACACGTTGGGTCGTCATAAAATGTGTGCACCAAATAGACACTAAGGGGCTTATTTACAAGTGCTTTGCTCCACTTTTGCGTCATTTTTAACATGGAAAATGTGACGGTCGGGCGGCGCAAGGGGCTTGTAAATAAGCCCCTAAGTCTCTCATTCAGTTTTTAAAGGACACTTTCTATGAGGAATGTAAACCTGACACCCTTGTGACAGACAACAGGGTTCAATTAACTTCCGATCTCATGAAGGACTTTCTTACCAATCTTCACATTTGTCACCAAAGGACTGCTTTGTATTGCCCCCGGTGGAGCGTATGAACCGGGATGTCAAGGAGTGTGTGCAAAGGGCAGAGGTGACAAGTGTACCTACTAAGCTGGCCTTGCAAGAGATGATATGGGCCTACCGCACCGCACCTAATAGTGTCACGGGTGTCCCACCCTTCATCTCCTTAAAAGGGAGAAAGCTTAAGACTAAACTCACTGCGGGATGGTTACGCAAAGACAGTTCATGTTTGGTGGACAGGTCTGAAATTGGCAAAAGAATCAATCTGCACCAGGACAAATACAAAACTAGATATGACAACACCGTGGGGTCGATTCCGATCTCGGCCGGTAGGGCTCCGAATCAGATTCGGCTTTACCGGATCCGATTCGGACGCCCTGTTTCCGACCGAGTCGGACGTGCGTCCGGGCGAGCGAGTACGATGCGAACGTACGCGAAATCGCCGACCGACTCGTTCGTGGGACCCAACCGCTCCGACCGACTCGCACGGACACGACTCGAACCGCGCAATGGAGACGTTCCCCGGCCGGGTAAGTACGATGCGCGCCGCGAGCAGTCCGACCGACTCGCGCCGTCCGGCTCAAGAGAGCAGTCGGAGCCGCACTTTGGGGGTCCGTGTCGGACCCCCCTGTACGCCTAGTCGCGCGAGTCGCACACAGGGGGGACCCATCGGTCCCCCCTACCTGTGTGTGTACGGCACGACCCGCTTCGACGCGTACCCGCTATAGGGGGCGCCCTTGTTCGCCTCGCACCCATTGAGTCAATGGGAGCCCGCGTACGCGTTGTACGACCGGCTCCCATTGACTTCAATGGGAGTCCAACCGAATCGAGTCCGATAGCATGCGAACGCATCGTACTCGTTCGGTCGGACTGCTAGGGTCCGATTCGGTCAGAAATCTCTCCGGGTCCGGCTCGGTCGGAGAGATTTCCTGCCCGAATCGGAATCGGCCCCCAAGTGTGTCAAAACACAGCTGTTTAGACAAGGTGAATGGGTCCGTATTGACCTTCCCAAGGCAAAGAGGAAGAACTTCTCCGGTTTCTCCGAACCTCTCAAGATAGAAAGAGTGGGAAGAAACATGGTCCTCTTAGAGAATGGGCAAACATGGGGGATGGACAAAGTGATAGCATGCAAGTCTCCCCAATTATTTCAAAATGGATCCAGTGCCATGGGTATGCAGTTGTGAAGGTCAACTGATCTTCCTCGGAGGTCACCCAGGAAAAATGTTCGCCCTGCATGGCATAAAGATTATAGTATTGGATAATTCTTTGTTATACTGTATAAGATGTATCCATCTCCAGCTACTTATGTCTATATGCTTTGGATTTACCGGAATGCTATCAATACTCTATTAGATGGTATAGAGTCATAATATCGATGTTTAAATATCGATATACCATAATATCAATGTTTAAATATCGATGTGACACAATATCGACCTGCAAGAATATCGTCGACCAGAATATCGACAGGCAGGTAAGAAATATCATTTTTCTTAATATCGAAGTTAGTAATATCGTTAGTCAAAATATCGTTGTTAATAATATCGAAACTTATTTTAGTGTTCTGTATTTTAGTATATGTGTTAAAAGTACAGTTTATCTTTCTAATGTAAGTTTGAAATTTTTAGAAGTAATTAATTTTATGTTAAGTAATTTTTGCGTATTTTAGTTTCATAGCAGGTTGTGGGTTTATAGGGGAATAGGGTGGGAAGTAATTTAATTATAATATATTTATTAATACATTTTTAGAAATTATAAATTTTTTAAGAAATTAAATATTGCGTTTTAGTTCCGTAGTGGGTTGTGGGTTTATAGGGGAATAGGGTGGGAAGTAATTTAATTAAAATTAATTAATTGATAATGATAATTAATTAACATTTTTGTATTTAATAATTTATATTGTTAATTGTGTTAATTAATTTTTTATTAATTAGTTATTAATTGGTTATTAATTATTAATAATTGGTAAATATGTTAATTGTGTCATTTTTTTAGGAGCGGGTTGTGGGTTTATAGGGGAGTAGGGTGGGAAGTAATTTAATTATAATTAATCCATTAATAATGTTATTAATTAATATTTATGTATTTAATATTTTATGTTGTTAATTGTGTTAAATATTTTGTTATTAATTAGTTATTAATTGGATAATAATTATTCATAATTGGTAAATATCCTAATTGTTTTGTTTTTTTAAGAGCGAGTTGTGGGTTTATAGGGAAGTAGGGTGGAAAGTAATTTAATTATAATTAATTAATTAATAATTTTTATTAATTAATATTTGTGTATTTAATAATTCATATTGTTAATTGTGTTAAAAAAATGTTATTTATTAATTGGTTATTAATTATTAATAATTAATTGGTAAATATGTTAATTGTGTAATTTTTTTAGGAGCGGGTTGTGGGTTTAGAGGGGAGTAGCGTGGCAAGTAATTAAAAATTAATATAATATTTAATTTTTTCAGATAATATTTATTTATTGTTATTTTATAGTCTTAATAGTATGAATTAATTTATTACTCATTGTTTTTAATTTTATTGTTCATTGTTATTAGTTAATTAATTAATTGTTAAGCCATTATGTTAATTGTGTCATGTTTTACAATAGTGGTGGTGTTATTTATAGGGGTATTTGGTGAGAGGTAAATTATTTTTTATTATTTAAGTATTTGTTAATTTATGTTTATTATTTTGCAGGAGTGGGAATAGTAAATTATTCACCTCCGCTATCCAACACTTTCCCTACTGTTGCAATTGTTGGAGTGGGAATAGTAATTTTATCCCCTCCACTATCCAACACTTTCCCTACTGTTGCGCTCTGTGGAGTGGGAATAGTAAATTATTCCCCTCCGCTAGCCAACACTTTCCCTACTGTTGCACTTGCAGGAGTGGGAATAGTAAATTATTCACCTCCGCTATCCAACACTTTCCCTACTGTTGCAATTGTTGGAGTGGGAATAGTAATTTTATCCCCTCCACTATCCAACACTTTCCCTACTGTTGCACTCTGTGGAGTGGGAATAGTAAATTATTCACCTCCGCTATCCAACACTTTTCCTACTGTTGCAATTGTTGGAGTGGGAATAGAAATGTTATCCCCTCCGCTATCCAATACTTTCCCTACTGTTCCACTACCTGGAGTTGGAATAGTAAATTATTCCCCTCCGCTATCCAACACTTTCCCTACTGTTGCACTTGCTGGAGTGGGAATAGTGATTTTATCCCCTCCGCTATCCAACAGTTTCCCTACTGTTGCATTAATTGGAGTGGGAATAGTAATTTTATCCCCTCCGCTATCCAACACTTTCCCTACTGTTGCTGGAGAGGGAATAGTACATTATTCCACTCTGCTATCCAACACTTTCCCTACTGTTGCATTCCCTGGAGTGGGAATAGTAAATTATTCCCATCCACTATCCAACACTTTCCCTACTGTTGCACTTGCTGGAGTGGGAATAGTAAATTATTCCCCTACGCTATCCAACACTTTCCCTACTGTTGCATTCGTTGGAGTGGGAATAGTAATTTTATCCCCTACGCTATCCAACACTTTCAGTACTGTTGCACTCTGTGGAGTGGGAATAGTAAATTATTCCCCTACGCTATCCAACACTTTCACTACTGTTGCACTTGCTGGAGTGGGAATAGTAAATTATTCCCTCCGCTATCCAATACTTTCCCTACTGTTGCACTTGTTGGAGTGGGAATAGTAATTTTATCCCCTACGCTATCCAACACTTTCCTTACTGTTGCACTCTGTGGAGTGGGAATAGTAAATTATTCCCCTACGCTATCCAACACTTTCACTACTGTTGCACTTGCTGGAGTGGGAATAGTAAATTATTCCCCTCCGCTATCCAACACTTTTCCTACTGTTACAATTGTTGGAGTGGGAATAGAAATGTTATCCCCTCCGCTATCCAATACTTTCCCTACTGTTCCACTACCTGGAGTTGGAATAGTAAATTATTCCCCTCCGCTATCCAACACTTTCCCTACTGTTGCACTTGCTGGAGTGGGAATAGTGATTTTATCCCCTCCGCTATCCAACAGTTTCCCTACTGTTGCATTAATTGGAGTGGGAATAGTAATTTTATCCCCTCCGCTATCCAACACTTTCCCTACTGTTGCAGTTGCTGGAGAGGGAATAGTACATTATTCCCCTCTGCTATCCAACACTTTCCCTACTGTTGCATTCCCTGGAGTGGGAATAGTAAATTATTCCCATCCACTATCCAACACTTTCCCTACTGTTGCACTTGCTGGAGTGGGAATAGTAAATTATTCCCCTCCGCTATCCAACACTTTCCCTACTGTTGGAGTTGCTGGAGTGGGAATAGTAAATTATTCCCCTCCGCTATCAAACACTTTCCCTACTGTTGCACTCCCTGGAGTGGGAATAGTAAATTGTTCTCATCCGCTATCCAACACTTTCCCTACTGTTGCACTTGCTGGAGTGGGAATAGTAAATTATTCCCCTCCGCTATCCAACACTTTCCCTACTGTTGCACTCGCTGGCGTGGGAATAGTAATTTTATCTCCTCCGCTATCCAATACTTTTCCTACTGCTGCACTCCGTGGGGTGGGAATAGTAAATTATTCCCCTGCGCTATCCAACACTTTACCTACTGTTGCACTGGCTGGAGTGGGAATAGTAAATTATTCCTCTCCGCTATCCAACACTTTCCCTACTGTTGCACTCCTTGGAGTGGGAATAGTAATTTTATGCCCTACGCTATCCAATATTTTCCCAACTGTTTTAGGTAATGTAGTGTAAAATGTTGTTTTAAAGATAAATATGTATTTTAACATTTTATTTTATTATATATATAATTTATTTTTATATTTAACTTACAGGTTTATGTATATATATATATGTATTTATAATTTTTATTATGTTTGTAACGTTTTATAATTTAATAAAATAATTATTTATTAATATTATTAAGTAAATATATATATACATTTTTTTATATATGTATGTTTAATTTATTTTTATATTACATTTATTATTTATAATTTTTTAACATTTTTAAATAATTCTAACTATGGGGCCCATTAGGATGGCGGGCGGAAGCACTACCGCCGTGCTGGCGGATGCAAAAACCACCAGTTACCGTCCGCCCGCCGCAGCCCACACGCCCGCCCAATTAGGATGTGAAAAGTCAGCCAAACACCGCCCGTAAGCCAGCGACGCCGCCCGCCATCAAAGTGCGCCCATTCACGTAGCGGCGCGGCCCAATGGAGACACACCGCCCAACGAAATAACGTACCGCCCGGCGTACAAATTACGATGCCACAACCAAACAGCTCCCCCGGCTAAGAGACACCGCACGTGAAAGCAAGGCGGAAACCCGACCGCCCAGTACGGATACCAAAGAGGCGGACCCCCCGAGCATGAATCCAGCACTGCAGGCCCTCCCCATGCTCTACCTGATGCAGCACCTAGGAGTCAACGCACCGCGGCGACGCAGGTAGGCAGACACACAACAAGGGCACGCAAACACCGCACACAGTGCAAGGGAGGTAAAACTGTACATGGCCTCCCCCCCGACACCCCTGCGTGGACACGACACATCCACCACTGCACCCACAAATGTCACACCGGGCAAATTGTAACAACTCGCAACAACCGGGGACACACCACCTGGGACCAGGAACTAACGTCCCCGTCACGGCCCCGCAGCGCAGCGGCGACGACGCAGCCACACATGCGCACAACGCATAGGCCAACGGCAGCGCCATGTATGCGCCGCACACAAACAACACAGGGTCACAACCAAACACCACACACACCAGCCCCACCCAGAACGCACATGTCACGTGACAGTCCTGCCACAGTCATGTCGCCAACCGGCAATTCACTGTTGCCAACCTGACGTCACACAACTGACCCGAACATGTCAGTGATGTCACGCCAAATTAGGACACACCCCTGTGTGCAAAATATGGCGAAGCACACAGCGGCGGCAACATCACCCAGCAGAATATGGACCCCGTCGGCAAAAGGTACGCCAGTACCACACAGAAACACCCATACCACCCTGCACCCAATACCAAGACATGCAATACGTAACATCAAAGATCCCGGGGGACCGACAACAGGTGGCTCCAATTACAACACCCACACACAAGGCCCAACGTATAGCGGAAACACAGCGTGCCGCCCACGGGAGAGGAGATAGCACTGAATGGCCTTCCATACCCACACCGAAACCACAGCTCAACTATTCAAGCAGGACAACACAGTCATTATTCCAAAAAAAGCCCAACACAGGCGTCCACTGGGCAGATAGCGCATAACACGAAACAACATTCCGAAGGGAAAAAAGAAATGATACCACTCCCCCATGTGGTTCACATGCAAGTTATCGGGAAGGAGTCAGACACCACTGACCTTGACCACTCATAGAAGCATGTGGGATGAGGGCCCGTGTCCTTCGCACAAGCTACTATAACCCAAGCCCTGCCTCCCTACGACCATTACAGAATTCCCAGCAACGTCGGAGGTTGCACTCTGCAGACTGCACAGACAGCCGGAGCACGCCATCACATCGCCCTTCAGCAAAATGGCACTTGCACCACACCTACCCAACTACGCCGGACAGATGAAGCTGTACAAACATTACCTGATACAGATATTGGGATGTGAAAATCTGGCCTTGCTGAACGTAAGTTACCTACTAATTTACCGCATCGCATTGTTCAGCTGCGTCATCCCCGTCTTCTACTGTCGGAGGTGTCCCTTCCACTATCCTGTGGATTTATGTCTCTCCAACCCGGCATGTCCAATGGCGGACCTGGTACAACTGTTCAACCCCCTGGACGTCCACGACAGGGTCTGTTCAGCCTTTCCCTGTTCAGCATGGCGTATGTGGCTGCAATCGGACCCACACTGCAATGGGACCACTGTGCCTCCACACGACGGATTCTGGATCACAGTTTCATCGAATGTCATCCAACATGTCCCATCATGCTCTTACAAGGGACAACTTACGACCAACACCTTGACAGCCACCATCCGCTTCATTGGATGGCATCCATGTTTACCACCAATGCCATGGAAGCCCTGCTGGAAGGTATCGCATTCCTGACAACCTGTCAATTCGTCGGGCCGCAACGCAACACCCCCAATTGAACAATGATGTCCCACACCGTACCCATGCTTGGCATCCGCACGGACTGAGCAGTTACCAGTACAACAACTATACCACACAACCTGCAACTAACACCACACCATCAACTACACTGCCATGACATCGGATATTTTCGGGACATGCACTCTGTTCTTCATCACATCCAGTAACTCTGCATGAACAGGGGGAGGCAGAGGCATGGGATTTGTGTATGGCAACCACATGGACATAACTGCACGTACAACTATGCCATAATATGTATCCTGCGCCCATGAACATATGCACCGGTCAGTGGACAGTAATCGTTCGGCTGTAGTATGTGAGAGCTGTCACCTCACCTCCCTCTGAACTTCCGTGCCAGGACTTTTGCATGGACAACAAGTGCATCCCCCAACAACATGACCCCAGTGACTGTGTCATGTCCAGTAGCCATCACATTGCAACAACAAGTGGGACGCCGTTGCATGCACGTAAGCCCATGCCTTGATGTCACCTCCACGCATGTGTGTATGAGTAACCATAGCAGCAAACCTGTAACATGGAACTGAGATGTACTGTGCCCATGATGTCAAGCGGTCTGGTAGGCAAAATGTATACTGTCTGTGTCAAAGTTAGCAGCTCCACAGTAATTAGCAAATGTACATTAGCACAGCAACGGCTAAGCAGTTGTAACTCTGAAGCACACATCCCACAGTCAACAACTAATGACATGTACCCCTACACCCTATGCTATGTGTAATCATGCTGAGTATATCCTCCACATGCATTTCGCTGCCAGTAGTGTCCACTATACTGCATCACAGAGGACATAAGTCCCAATACATGGCTTGAAGCAAAAATGTGTCTCTGCTGATTCATTTCACAAGTACGAATGAGAGAGGATGAGAGTTTGTGAAGTACACGGCAGTCGTGAGATGACCATGTAGTCCACTGTCATTGGATGTCAACGCAAATGAGTAGCCGCAACAGTGGCCACAGGGAAATACCACAGCTCGTGGAGCAGGACTTGTCACACTCTGAAGTCGCCCGAAAGATCATCACATCAACACTGACGGCCTGCTCACTACAAAGCACAGTCCTACACATGTTTGCAATGACCCACACAGTCTGACCACACACTCAGAAACCAAAAGTGGGAGCCACGCTAAAGCATGCCACAGCAATGCCTGACAAAACACACACACGACATCAGAGTGGGTGGGCAGCACTGCACAGTGAGCAAGAACTGCTGAAATGCTGACATGCACAATTGGACTAGACACAATCTTGACAGTCACACACCCTGCACACACACAACGTCTGAACCATAACAAGTAGGAGTCAGCCTGAACTGCAAGGACACACCCACACACCGCATACTGTGCAACATACAACACACCCATCTCATCATATTCAAAGACCTCAGCACGGTAACAAACATCCACCATGTCCCGGAGTGACATATGTGTGCAGTCGACATGGACACGACACACACATACACACCAACGCTACCACAATCACACACCACACACCACCACCTCCCAAATGCACACAATGAAAGTAAGCCATGTGCCCAGTCACAATATCCATCACAGCCACCACTGTCTCAGAAGGAGATGGGTTAGTGTGCCTACCAATCTAACAGGATGCCAGTACGACTCGGTGCTGTGTGTGTGCTACGGGACAGTTGCAGGTCCGGCCCTGAGAGAGTAGCACAACTGTGGATGACACACATGTGTCATGTGAAACGGGAGTTACGCTTGGCTCAGGTGGGTGGGTGTGACGGGTAGGTGCGCACATGCAATGTTGAAACACGCTGTGTTGGGAGGATTCCGGAACAGTACATTGCTGCTCTCCTGGGAATTTGTAAAGACCACCAGTCTGGGGATGAATGTGAACTCGTGTGTGCACAACAGGCGGGCACACGATCAATGCTGCATCAGGTGTTGACGTCAGCCCACCCTCCGTGGACATGCTTGATACTGCTGTGCGTCCGCCAGGCCCTTGCCAAGGCACTCACATCCCCTGTCGACCAGGTGTATCCCCAACATTGTCCACCTGCACAGGCAATCCAGGGCACGGGATGGCAGTGGAGCATGGTGGGTGAGATGTCATGGCACGCTCCTCCTGGTCACATCACGCAGGCAACACATCCTCAATTTGTAGTATGGCACAAGTCTAATGGAAGTAGTGGGGGGACGCACACATCACGAGCAGGAGTGACGTCACGGAAGGTGGCTCGCACCATCTCACTCATTGCCTATATCCCCACACACGTTACATGCCATTGCAACAGAGAAGCCAGCGCGTGCATAAGCAGCTCCAAGCTCGCCCCAGAGAGGCCAAAGAGTTAATGTGTGGGTCCATGAGCTCCAGTTGGACGCGGCCTGGGCCGCTAGGGCAGCTACAGCCTCTGTGTGTTGCAGGTGGTGTATCCGGACTGCGGAGCCTGTCATGCATTGTCAATGTTGCCCGGGTCTCGAGTCGGGGCACCACGCAGGTGGACGGCGTCCCGCCACTTATTATGCCGCGAGACAGACCACTTGTTCAACTGGACCCACACATACACTCCTTGGCCTCTCTGGGGCGAGCTTGGAGCTGCTTGTGCATGCGCTGGCTTCCCAGGTGCAAACGCATATTTGGTGAGCGAGGGGAGGCCATGAGGACAGGGTAAAATATGACTGTTTGACTTCCAGTTAGTTCAAGGAATGACCCTGATGAGGTCATGAAAAGACGTGTCTCGTGTGTATTGCAACTAGTAGATAAGCCGATGAACTTCCCATGTCTTGCATGTAGCCCCGCCCACTCTACACATTAAAATGAGTACCAGCACCACATCCTTCCCATTCGAAGCACTGACTGGGGGGTGATAACCATTGGACAGTCTTGTGTAGTCCACCCACGTGTACATGTGGGCCCTCCATGATCCATGTCACCTGCGGCAAAGTGATGTCATGGGCAAAGACGGAAGTGAGGAGAGCTGTCTGCCCCACGCACAGATGGCGCATCAGCTCAACAGACCCAGCACTGAGGGCAGCAGGGGTCACATGTGCAGGGGCAGCTGTGCCTGGTGTGAAGGCACATGCATATAGACAGCACATCGACCAATGTGTAGTCTGCCCACATCTACTGTCCATTGTCAGGCGGACCTAGCAAAAGATCACAAGGCAACACATCTGTGTTGGTGTACCCACTGTGACCAACACTGCGCAACAACCAACGTACTCGCCCTGTGCATGGCCCACCCCGCAACGGTGGTCACATTCAGTGGCACTATCTCACACACACATCCCTTTCACGAGGCATGGTGTGACCAATGTACAGGGCTGAATTTGCGCTCACCTGGAGAGTGCTGAACAGGTGACACATGTAACCCACTAGTCATTCTGTGTTGTCACCTACTGGCATTGTGCAGTCAATGTGCAGGCCAGGCCTGCTGGGACTGAGAAGGGCAGCATGGCCCCAGCCTGACATTCACACGAGCAACAAGTGCACTGAGACCTGCATTGCCAATTGTCTGTGTCACTGGATGTCTGACATGAAGTTGCCATGTACCACCACTCGGGAGGGACAGACATGTCAAAGCGCCCGAGAGCTCACATACCACTGCCACCTGCAGTCAGCATGGTGAGCAGTGCATGTTTGAACACCACAGGCTCTGACTCATAGTGCTGCGGATCAACGACATGTGTGTCCCCCACATGCACTCCCACACACACTGCAGTTGTCTCTCACACACAACTTTCGCAAGGAATAGCCATGTGCAGTGTGCGTGGAGCTCGGAATCCAGGATCTCCAGCTCCTCGCTGGTGAGTGGACCTGGACATGTCCTCAGCGTCATCCACGTGTAGGTGGAGAGGTGGCAGCAGCAGGTGTTGTTGAGGGGTGCCAGGCTGCAGTCCCAGGTAGCTGTGGTAATGCCGGTCTCACTCACACACTCACATAGCCCCATGGGGCAGTTTCAGTGGGTCCAAGCTGCTGCAATTTGTGTACCATGTCTGCCAGCTTCAATTGCAGACGATGGCCTGCTCCCAGCTGGCCCGGGACGCTAACCTCCATAGTGGAACATGCAGGGTGCAATCGCGAGGGTCATTGGAGTTGGCCGTAAGGGCCTGGCCCATGGCGGGTACAGTCCGCTGATGCCATGTGCACCACACAGTTTAATGTGCGCAATGCATCTGCAGGTGTGGCCATGATTTGTGTGTGGGTGCAGGTCCACAATGGACGGGGCCACAACATGCTGTGTGCATAGGCAGGGACGGCCAGTGGCCAGCCTCCACATGTCTGTTGGCATATCATCATGTACACATTGGCATGGGAGCATGGGATATGCATATGCACACACATGCCATCTTTCACTATGTACATCTGCCACTTGGCACGTGCAACGTTACGTGTCACTTGTGATGTGTATTTACAATCACACAGCCGTGTTGGCATGGAGCTGTCAATGTGTACACCTGTCAATGTTTCTGGAGGTGTGATCCGTACAGTGCTGTACATAGGGTGCAGTAGGGACATCAATGACTGTCTCAAATCCCCTCGTGCCACAGGTCCCACTTGTTTTGGCCGCTCAGCCTGTGTCCATAGCGTTGTTGGTGTGTGCCCTACTCATCCAGCCTCGGAAGCAGTGTGATGCACAGCAGCTAGTCATGTTGCCGTGGTGTTGCAGCTTTCCGAATATGCAGTCTGTTTCCATCAGCATGCCTTACAAGTTGTTAAGGCCTAACTCCCCATGTGCATGCTCATAGCAATGGTGTGTGTCACTGCCCATTGCTATTGGTAGGGGACCTGTGTAAGTGTATTGTGGCTGTGCTGTCCCTACTTGTCAGCTGTTCTGTGATTCAATTGCTTGGTCAGTCATTATTGTTTTGTGTATGTGAAAATGCCATGTGGCGTGTTGCTTTGACATTTGTCCACTTCCATCTTTCCTAGGAGGAGACCAAACATACATCGCCCCTACCAATTGCTGTCAAACATGGAGGATGTGGAGGTAATCCGGAAGTTCCGTCTGGACCGACCCACCCTGCATCGCCTATGTGCCTTGTTGGAACCCCACCTCCGTCCTCGCAGGGTGTAAACGACTGCATTTACCACCACGGCTAAGGTGATGGCTGCACTGCATTTCTTCGCCACTGGGTCATTCCAACACACAGTGGGCAGTGGAGGTGGGATGTCCCAGCCCATGTTCAGCATGGTGCTAAGGGATGTACTGTCAGCTATGATGCTGTACAGGAACAGGTACATCAGATTCCCCAGGGCTCGTGAATTGGCGGCAGTGAAGGGTGCTTTCTATGCCCTTGGACGGATCCCCCACGTTGTTGGTGCAATAGATTGCACCCATGTTGGCCTTGTTGCACCACAGGCCACTGAGCACCTCTACCACAATAGGAAACACACCCACTCCCTGAATGTGCAAGTGGTGTGCCTTGCGGACATGGTCATTTCACACGTGTGTGCGAAGTTTCCAGGATCGGCACATGACGCGCACATCATGCGCAACAGCATCCTACCACGTCTGATGACCAATCTGCAACCGGACCGTGCTTGAATTGTTGGTGAGTATGTGGAGTAGTGTAGCGTGCTGGCTGTGCGATGCTGTCTTGTGTCCAGTTGGAATTGCAAAGATTCTCTGTGTCCCTCACACCCAGGTGACTCTGCTTACCCGAATGGACCCTGGCTGCTCAGCCCATTACGACATCCTCGTACCCCAGCTGATGTCCGCTACAATGAGGCACATGGGAGGACCAGACGTGTGGTTGAGCGGACCTTTGGCCTCCTCAAGTCCAGGTTCAGATGCCTGGACCGCACCGGGGGCGAACTGGCGTACTCCCCACAGAAGGTGTGCCAGATAGTAGTGGCTTGCTGCATGCTGCACAATCTGGCTATTCGCAAGCAGATCCCCCTAATTGTGGATGACGGAGATCAACCAGGGCCCCAGCCTGCAGACCAGGACGGGTCGAGTGAAGAGGACAGTGGGGAGGAGGAAGCTGTGAATGTGCGTCAGCAGCTCATCGCCCGCGACTTCACTTGACGGTGAGTGTCCATGTACGACGGCTGATGTAGCTGTAGTTGTGCAGGTGTATGTGTGCTCTGTCACGGAGGCCTTTTGTTCACTGAGTGCTGTGTGTCAATGGTCCATGTCCAGGTTAGTATGCCACTGACAGTGGCTGTTGCATTGTGCCCTGTTGCTGTGTGAAATGTGTGTACATTGCTTGTAGTTGGTGACAAGTACTGTGTGATGAGTGTGTGACACAGTCATAGAATGTACTCTTGTTCTGTTTTTCACCCCTAAGTCCCTACAGCCTCTCCTGTCCCATCGACATACCACACAGCAGATGCATTTCTGCTCATGGTGGCGATTGCACGTCGTTGAATAAACCCAGGACACATAAAGCAGATTGTGATCAAGGTGTATTTATTTACAGCGGTGACATGTGATTGTGTGCAAGGTGATGTCAAAAGTGGTGCATGCTGTGACAATGATTTGACGGCCATGGCTGCGTGATGGTCAAGGTGTACCCATGAAGTTCTATGTCCACAGTCCAACAGACACATGCCATTCACATGGCAGTGTGGGGTAGGATCGTAGTCCAAGTCAGTGCAGTAGGTGGTCAGGGTGGCTGGCTGCCTCACTGGCGTTTGGTGCGTGCGAAGTCCTCTCTGGACACCTGTTTCCTCTTCGGACGGCCCCTTCCACGTTTGGAAGGGGGGGGTGTGTTGGTGGGCTGCTGGTGGTGGCTGAGGAGTGCTCACTTGCTGTGGACGCAGGGGAACGCGATGCTGCACGAGCCTGCGCCACAGCACGTGGTGGCGGCGGTGGTGTGGCTGGCCTTGCTTGGGCCCTCCCCCCCACCACCAGCTGGCCCATGAGGGCCGCGATTTGGCCCATATGGGCGTCCATGGACCTCAACACCCCAAGGACCTCCCGCGTGTCGGTAGCCAACCTGGCCCATTCTCCTTGGGCCACTTCATAGGCCCCAAGGGTTCTGTCGATTTGTGGCAGGGCTTGGCTCCCAGGCACAGATGGCGTTGGCCTGACCCTGCTCCTCCTACCAGTACTGCTGCCACCGACCTGCCCACTAGCCACATTGCTCACCACGGTCCTCGCTCTGGCTCCCAGGGTGGACCCAGACGGCCGGGCCACCCCTTGCGCTGGTTGAGTGGTCAGGGATGGCGTGGTGGTGGTGGTGGTGGTGGTTGCGGCGGTGGTGGCCGCAACGACCGTGGCAGCAGGGGTCTGTGACTGGTCAGCAGCCCTGGGTGATGGGTTGGTGGGTAGGAGGGGCCCTGGGGAGCGGTTGTGCCCTGCCACTCCAGATGGGCCTGCTGGGTGGTCCGCGTCCGAAGAGGTGTCCAGCTCCTCTACATCCGTGAGTCCGGGTCGGGGGCTTGCGGACTGGCTGTGCTGGCTGCTGTCTCCCTCTACAGCATCCAGCAGTTCGGCACCTGTGGGGAGAATGAGATAGGTCATTGTGTTGCACCTAGCAAAGTATGTATTGGTTGTCTGACATTCACAGTTCGTGCACTGTCGTGCACAGGTTTCCCAGGGGCGTATGTGTGGATGTACGATGTGTGTATGCGTGGGCTAGGCAATGGAACTGTGTGATGTGGACACGTGGCATGGGACGGATTAGCAATGCCGATGGGTGTGTGTTGCTATGCTCCTACATTTTGTGGCTCGGGTGTATGCGGGCTCCAGACCCATCGACGATGGTGGGTTGAACTATGGTTTTGGGGTTCAGATGGAACGCTTAGGAACGCAGATGGCAAAAGGGGGTACAGCCCCCTCGACGCTTTTGGGTTGAAATATGGTTTTGGGGTTCAAATGGAACGCTTAGAAACGCAGATGGCAAAAGGGGGTACAGCCCCATCAACGCTTTTGGGTTGAAATATGGTTTTGGGGTTCCGATGGAACGCTTAGAAACGCAGATGGCAAAAGGGAGTACAGCCCCCTCAACGCTTTTGGGTTGAAATATGGTTTTGGGGTTCAAATGGAATGCTTAGAAACGCAGATGGCAAAAGGGGGTACAGCCCCCTCAACGCTTTTGGGTTGAAATATGGTTTTGGGGTACATACTGTGAGTCATGGGTGCAGATCGTGACATGTGTTCTGGCAACATGACAGTGCATAGACAAAGGTGTGTGTCTGTCTAACATACCCGGCATATCTGCTGACTGTTATCATTTATGGACATTACATTGGTAGCATTGTTGTGAGTTCGTGCTTGTTGTGTGCCACACGACGTATTGCAGATGGGCAAAATCCTTGGTGTGCGTGCTGCCCTCGAACATGTGCATCAATGCAGTGCTCTTGGGGTGTTGACTATATTATGTGTGTTGTTACTCACAGTGTGACGTGCGCTTCAGTCACTGCAGGCACATGATTTGTCATGGGCAGGTATCTTTGCATGACTACTGTATGAGGGCCAGCTGTTCGGATGACATACCTTCCATCACACTGGGGCTGACAGATGAGATGGATGATATGTTGAATGTGCATTGTGTGCCTGTGTGTTTCATGGGTCCAGTGGTGTTTGTGTGCAATATTGTGGTTCCACGCTGTTACTTCTAGTAAGGTTTGTCTTACATGGGCGTTGTTGTACGATGTGTGGGTGACAGGCAGTAAGGACTACATGGACAAGACTTCGATGGTGTTGCTGATGTGTGTGATGGGTGGCACAGTGCCTGCCGTGTGGGTCTGTACTCCAGTGGGACTTGTGCATGCAGACGTGGCTCCTTAGGTGTTGCTGTATCTGTGATGGGTCATGTGGGGTATGACTCTGTAATACATGTCCGTGTGCACATTGGTCACATGATTGTGACAGGGAGCCGTGCTGCGTGTTCCTCTGCTACGTGACATGTCCCATGTGTCAGTCGTAATACAGTCCTCATGCCTACAGACACCCCGCCCTGTACAGTCTCCCACCTACAGGTTGTTTTTGAGTGCGCAATGCAATGGATGCCACATGGTTATGGGCGGGAGGGGTGCTCCATGTTGCTGGTCTGTGGGAGTGGGGGCGGTGTTGTGAGTTGTGGTGATGGCCTGACACCCACAGGAACCCCTGCATGTGGGGTGAGATGTCTACCTGTCGGATGCAGGTGTGCACTGCAGTGGCTGACACATGGGTGTGGGGGGTGCTCTACCTTGCTGCGCTGTGGGACTGGGGGCCTGGTGGCTGTTGTACATCAGCTGTCCCCCCTCCGACCCACTGCCTTTGTGTTGCGGCTACTTACCTGTTACTTGTCGGTTAGTGCAGCTATGGCTGACACATGGGTGTGGGGAGTGCTCCTTCTGGCGCTTCTGGAGTACAAGGGGACCTGGTGGGAGTTGCGGTGCTGGCTGACTGTACACATGCCCCCATGGTTTTGTTAGTTGGTAGGTTTGGGCTGTGTGTGTGAGTGTCTGTTGCATGTGTGAGTGATGTCTTGTGTATTGTGTACTGGACATGGGGGTGTTTGTCCCTCGGAGCTATGGCATAGTGGTAGTGCATGTGAGTACATAGCGGTGTGCTGGTATACGTTTGTTTGTACTTACCAGCCTCAACTCCCCCTGGTAATCCGGTGAGGATCTCCGGATGTATGATGACTCGCACCTTCTCCTCCCACGCCTTGAAGGTCTTGAATAGCGCGGGATTACCTCCACCAGTCCTGGCAGCCAGCTGCTGATTTTTGGCCTCCTTCTTCTTGACCACGCTTTTCAGGTCGTTCCACCTTTTGTTGATTTCGCCTCTGTTGCGTGGCACGTTCCCGACTGCATTGACCTGGTCTACGATCCTGCTCCACAAACGGTTTCTGGTGGATAGTGGTGTCTGTTGGACCTGGTTGCCATAGATTTGTGGGTGCACCTTGACGATCTCGTCGACCATGACCGTCAGCTCAGTGGAAGTGAACTTGGGCATTCTGTGTGATGCCATGGTGTGTGTTTTGGTGTTTGTGGTGCTGGTGCGGTGTGTGGTGTGTGATGTGCAGGGGGTTTGTGTGGCAGGTGTTTAGTGGTGGTGGTGATGGGTGTGATGGGAGCGTGTCTGTGGTGTGCTGCTGTCCTTTGTGTCTCGCTGTGTTCTGTGCTGTCGTCCTCCGTTTGTAATGTTGCAAGGGGTTGTGGTCTGTGGAGGGGCTTGTTTTGTACTTGCCTATGTGGGTGTGTCATGATGGTCTGTTGTTTTCAGGTGTGTTGTGGCTGGTGTTCTGGGATTTGTAGTTAATTTGTTTGTCCAGGGGGGGGGGTGTTTCCGGGATGTGTACTGTGTTTGGGTATTTGTGCGTGGGTTGCTGTGTGGACTTGTTGGCCATGTTGTGTGTGTTTGTTTTTGTCCGCGGATGATTTCTGTGCAGGGACGTGGCCGCCAGAGCTTCTGCCGTGTCCATTTTCGTCACTGTTGTTTACGCTGGCGGGCGGTGTATTTGTGGATTTTCCGCGCTCATGTCGGTGCGATCCTAATTTCACGGCCGGTGTCTCGGTCGTCAGGGCGGGCGGTTTTGGGTTGTCGTGCGTATTTCCGTCCGTGGCGGGCGGATGGACTTGGACTCGGACATGGGCGGGCGGTATTTTTTGTGTATTTTCCGCCGCCGGCGGTTTTCGGCTCGCGCCATCGTAATTGCTCGGTCGGTATTCAGACGGTGTGGGCGGGCGGATTTTTACCGCTATGGTAGATGGCGGATTTTTTACCGCCCGACATCGTAATGGACACCTATGTTTTTATTAATTATATTTATTATTTAATTTATTTTATATTATTTTTAAGACATTTAAAAAAAAACGATATTTTGAACAACGATATTTTAAACAACAATATTTTGGTTTCGATATTTTTGTACTTACCTTTGTAGAGATAGGATGTCGATATTTTGTCCATCGATATTCTTGACACGATATTCTGGTTGGTCGATATTGTTGTCGTCGATATTATGTCAGTGATCCCTATTAGATGTTGTATTTCTCTTTTTCTCTCCTCTCCTCCTCTTTCTTTTGCTACTTGCTTTATTCGCTTACCTGCTCAGGGAGGTGTGTTGTAATCCACTTGGTTCATCCTTGCCGTTGTGCCCCCCCACAAACTCCCCTCTCCCTCACCTCTTGGAATGTTTTTACTGTTGGTGAACGAAGATTCTACAGCTGACTTCAGCTGACTGGAACCTGTGGTGGTGTAAGACCTAATAAACACGTCTCCTTTTCTACTCAGTGTTATGTCATTTTAACAGTCAGGTTAAAAGCACGCGCAATATTAATATTCTTCTTTGTTAAAGTGAGCAGTGTGCTCGAGTTCAATCTAGCTTCGCTTAGTATGAGGAGTGTACAGTGTGGATGAGATATAATCCACTCAAGACCATATTCCTTTTCACCCGCTAAAGGAGGCATGATGCAGGCAATGGGAAGACAAGTCCTTTCAGAGCTTCTGTCTGCCTGTTGAATGTGGGCAATTGGCTCGTTTCTGGTAGTTTCTCAATCATAAAAAAACTGTAGATGATCCAAAATGCTGCTTCTCGAATACTACCAGGCATTCCAAACTCACAATCAGCACGCCCAACTCTCACCACGCTTCACTGACTGCCAATAAGCAGCTGGACCCAATATAAAGCACTGTGCATTGCTCATCGTGCAAAATATAAAGTACCCCCGCCAAGTCATTAGAGTACTCAGATCAAACAAGCTAGGTCTTCTCGCTGTCCTCAGAATCAAGAGAGCCTGGGGCGGAGGTCGCTCGTTCGCCTACCTCGCCCTTAAACTCTGGAACTCTTTACCTACCAGTCTCAGACTAAATGACAATTTGCTAAGTTTCAGAAAGCATCTAAAAAACCCTCTGTTCACCTGAACGCTCACTACTCAAGCTAGGGATTTTAGTGCTGGGAAGCCAGTCTCGGGTAGCCATGTGCTCAACAAAAACCAGTGAATAGAACAGAATAGAAGAGTGTGGCATCTGGAGTGTCCCTTGCCCTGGCTGAGTGTTCAAGTGCACAGAGTGTTGTCTGTGTCTAGAGTGTTCCCTTCCTCGCAGTGTCTATTGTAAGAGTCAGAGAGGACCTGGAAGTTGAGCTGGAAACACCATTAGCTCCTGATGGGGTTTCGTGCTAAGTAATTGACCCTTATCTGCAACTTTTTATCACAAACAAACTCACTCCGTATTGAACCTGAACGAGTAAAGAATACTTTTTTCTACCAATGCAACAAAGAGCTTGCTCCTACACATGCCCATCTTTTTTAGACAGAGGTACCTTCTGCATGGCTTGGCCACTAGACTGGAATGAACTGCCCATTGAGTGTGCCCAGAGCCCACTAATCAGAGAAGATTCTGCCTTTCAGCCCAGGTTCCAACCTGTTCAACGCCCATCTGTCATTGGAGCGCTCTGCAGTGGCCGCAAAGTGACATCCAGCCCTTTACAAAACACCTGAAATAGCACCATAAATGAGTACGGGAGACCATGTATCTGAAGAAGCTTGAAAAAGAAGCCACCTCACTCCCCTGCAAACCTTGTCCTTTCTTAGCTCAGGTAGTTCCTCCCCCCCATGACAGGTGGCTCCCGATATCCTGTCTATCCAGTCCCTGCCCTCCTCTCATTCCAGCAGGTCAAAGGGCCCTTTATTCCCAATGAGTTCTAATGCACCGTCTTACAATCAGCATGGACACCAGGGGCCTCATTTATGGCGCTTTGGCATAGGGCAGCGCAGCAAGCCACCTTGCTGCACTGCCCTAAGCCAAAGTAAAAAGGCATATTTGATTTACTGGTAAGTCCATAGTAAAGTGTACTGAGTGGGTCAGGGCCTGTAAATCAAATGCTACTAGTGGGCTTGCAGCACTGGGTGTGCCTCCCACATGAGTAGCTCAGTAAATGTGTCTCAGACCTGCCACTGCAGTGTCCACACATGCAGTTTTTAACTGTCATGTCAACCTGGCAAGTGCACCCACTTGCCAGACCCTAACCGTCTCTCTTCATTCATGGAAGGCACCCATCAGGTAGGCCCAAAATAGCCCTGTGGGCAGGGTGCAGTGTATGTGAAAAGTAGGACATGTACTAGTGTGTGTTACATGTCCTGATAGTGAAATACTGTGTATTTTGTTTTTCACTACTGAAAGGCTGCCTGTTCCATAGATTAACATGGGATCTACCTTGTAACATCTCACAAGTGTAACTTGCCATTGGGACAAGATAGAGAAATGGAGTTTAGGCTCTCTGAATTCAGAATTTAATAATACACCATTTAGGAAAGGTGTTTTTTACATTATGTGTTTGAAAATGCCACTTTTAGAAAGTGCATGAAAATGTATCAATTTTTGGATGTGATCCTCAGTGTATGAAAATGTATACATTTTTGGATGTAATCCTCAGTGTATGAAAATGTATACATTTTTGGATGTGATCCTCATTGTATGAAAATGACGCGGATTTGGAAATAGACGCCCGCTACCTCCTTTATGACTCACGGGCCCAATAATAGAACATTTGGCTAACAAATGTGTGGACATAGCATACTGAGCAAAAGGTCCTATAACCTGAATTGCATAGAGTTAGAGGAACACGAGCCTCCTCTCCCTTTCTTTAAAAAAAAATAAACCGGATGACACATATTCTACATATTTTGTGGATCGAAATGGATATAAGAAAAAGAAACCTGATTCCTTTGCTAGTGATACACATACAAGCAATAGGTTTAGTCGGGAGTAATAGTCAATATAAAAATTGAAAGATGCTGTTTTCTTCACACTTACAGAAAAGAGGACATCTTCAAATAAGGAAGAGATGGTGTTTTGAGACTGGGCATTTTTCTAAGTAAGTGCACCAAAATTGAGTTGCATTAGCTTAGCTTGTTTTTTAATGAGTTAGTAACTCAAGTAATATCGAGTCTTGGTGTCTCTTTTTTCCATAGATTGGTGCCGGGTTTGGCAATCCATAGGCGCTCAGATACGTTTTTGTGGAAGATAATCACATGGAGTGAATTTAAGAGATGGAGGTAAAGAAATTGGGCTGTGGTACGACAGAATGAGAGGAAAGAGTGTAAGTGTGGATGAATATTGTGTGTTAATTTAGCTTCTTTTTATTTTTATTTTTAGCTCATGAAATGTTCTGTGTCCTGAGGAGAACCTTCAAAGAAACACATCAGGGTTCGAAACGCGTCAACAGCATTTTTCTGGCCAAATAAGTGTGCAATTTTATGTGTTACCACTGTTGCTCACAACTAAGGGGTCGATTCCGATCCCGTCCGGAAGCGCACCTAACAGTATTCGTCCGGAAAAAAACCAAGCCGAACGCGTGTTTCCCGACCGATTCGAACAGTCGTCCGAACGAACAAGTACGATGCGCATAACAGCCCAGATTCCGAGCGAGCCGTACTCACCAAATCCAGCTCCTGTTCCCCACCCGAGCCGGATCCGTAAACGCCGATTCGAGTCGCACGGAAGCAAATACACAGCACCTTCCGGCCGGACGAGTACGATGCGCCTTCCATACGCGCCGAACCCGTCGCTACGTCCGGCACGTCAGAGCATCCGGGAGAGCTGTACATAAGCTCCGATTCGCACCACAAGACGATCCACTGCGACGAGACGGACAAGCCAGCGACGAGTACGAGTCCAAGCCACGAGAAACCCGAACGAGACGTCCCAACCATGAATCCCATCATGCAGGTCCTACCAATACTCTACATCTATTACCGGGACCGGTACGGACGCGTACGACGCAGACGGTAAGTCAAACACCCACAACACAAACAAACGACACGTACCCGAAATATGTCACACACACAGGGATGCAGAAATGACGTACACTAGCAACAGCAGAACCATAGGGGCAGGATGGCTATCACCAATGCCATACACACCCATAGGGGGATGGATGCCTACCACTAATACCATCCCCACCCATAGGGGGATGGATGCCTGTCACTACTACCCTCACCACTCATAGGGGGATGGATGCCTACCACTACCACCACCCCTACTCAGGGGGGGCTGGATGCCTACCACTACCACCACCCCTACTCAGGGGGGGCTGGATGCCTACCACTACCACCACCCCTACTCAGGGGGGGCTGGATGCCTACCACTACCACCACCCCTACTCAGGGGGGGCTGGATGCCCACCACTACCACCACCCCTACTCAGGGGGGGCTGGATGCCTACCACTACCACCACCCCTACTCATAGGGGGATGGATGCCTACCACTACCACCACCCCTACTCAGGGGGGGCTGGATGCCTACCACTACCACCACCCCTACTCATGGGGGGCTGGATGCCTGTCACTACTACCATCCCCACCCATAGGGGGATGGATGCCAGTCACTACTACCCTCACCACACATAGGGGGCTGGATGCCTACCACTACCACCACCTCTACTCAGGGGGGGCTGGATGCCTGTCACTACCACCACCCCTACTCAGGGGGGGCTGGATGCCTGTCACTACCACCACCCCTACTCAGGGGGGGCTGGATGCCTATCACTACTACCATCCCCACACATAGGGGATGGATACCTACCACTACCACCACCCCTACTCAGGGGGCTGGATGCCTACCACTACTACCACCCCTACTCAGGGGGGGCTGGATGCCTACCACTACCACCACCCCTACTCAGGGGGGGCTGGATGCCTGTCACTACTACCATCCCCACACATAGGGGGATGGATGCCTACCACTACCACCACCCCTACTCAGGGGGGGCTGGATGCCTACCACTACCACCACCCCTACTCAGGGGGGGCTAGATGCCTGTCACTACTACCATCCCCACACATAGGGGGATGGATGCCTACCACTACCACCACCCCTACTCAGGGGGGGCTGGATGCCTACCACTACCACCACCCCTACTCAGGGGGGGCTGGATGCCTGTCACTACCACCACCCCTACTCAGGGGGGGCTGGATGCCTACCACTACCACCACCCCTACTCGGGGGGCTGGATGCCTGTCACTACTACCATCCCCACTCAAAGGAGGATGGATGCCTACCACCAACACCACCCCTACTCATAGGACGGGTAATGCATGACACAACCAGCATACTCCAACATAAGGAATGTCAGAAAAACACATCCCCCCAACACCATGACAAGCATGTGTAGTCTGTGTCAAATGCCTACAACACTGAACATGACATTGAACATACAATGTGAACCCCTATCACATGTGTCACACATAAATGTGTGTGGCCTCCACAATGCAAGCAGACCATGACCACTGTGGCAATGGGGTCCAAACCCCCATCATCACAGTGACCAAAAGGTAAGTGTGGGGTCCATAGCTGAAGCACATTTTGAACATTGTGGCAATGGGGTCCTAACCCTCATCATCACAGTGACCAAAATGTAAGTGTGGAGTCCATAGCTGAAGCACATTTTGAACATTGTGGCAATGGGGTCCAAACCCCCATCATCACAGTGACCAAAAGGTAAGTGTGGGGTCCATAGCTGAAGCACATTTTGAACATTGTGGCAATGGGGTCCAAACCCCCATCATCACAGTGACCAAAATGTAAGTGTGGGGTCCATAGCTGAAGCACATTTTGAACATTGTGGCAATGGGGTCCAAACACCCATCATCACAGTGACCAAAAGGTAAGTGTGGGGTCCATAGCTGAAGCACATTTTGAACATTGTGGCAATGGGGTCCAAACCCCCATCAACACAGTGACCAAAATGTAAGTGTGGGGTCCATAGCTGAAGCACATTTTGAACATTGTGGCAATGGGGTACAAACCCCCATCATCACAGTGACCAAAAGGTAAGTGTGGGGTCCATAGCTGAAGCACATTTTGAACATTGTGGCAATGGGGTCCAAACCCCCATCATCACAGTGACCAAAAGGTAAGTGTGGGGTCCATAGCTGAAGCACATTTTTTTTTTTTTTTTACTTTTTATTATCATAAAATCAAAAAGAAAACAAACAGTGCTGGTTACTCTTAGCAATGTCCATTAGTCTGATACATTCATTACAGGTTATATACACAGGTAATGCATTGTACATAGTTGCCTTAAATTCACGTCTCATTAGCATAGTGTCTGGACCCCCCACCCCGGGCATGCAGCTGACCCTTTAGTGGACCTTGTGGGCTAGTCGCTTAAGGCTGGATCTGATTCCTCTGCCAGGGGGGCACAAATATTACCACGGAACAAATTCCACTTGCCCCACACCCGCTCCCACTTTTTGGGACACCCTCTGTGTGTGAAAACTGCTTTTTCGGCCACCATTGCTCCGTCCATGTCTTGACACCAGTGTTGTTGCCGGGGGTAATGGGCGCGCCCCAGTGCTGTGCGATATTGCGTTTAGCTAACGTGATCCCTAGTGTCGCCCAGGCCTGTGCTGCGTGATTAAGGTCAGTTGGTTCCCATACATTGAGGAGGCACCTTTTTGGCTCAGGGAGAACTTCAGAGCCACACACCTGAGTAATTGTCTCCATGACCGCCTCCCAGTAGTGTGTTATGTGAGGACATTCCCATACCGTGTGGTAAAATGTGCCCCGCGTCCCACATCCCCTCAGACAGAGAGGTGTCTCAGTCCGGCCGATTTTGTGGAGCATAGTTCTAGTGTAGTACGTCCTATGCAGGATCTTCAGTTGCACCAATTGTAAGCGAGACGGGATTGCCACCTCTCGTGGGGATGCCAATGCTTCCTGCCAATCCTGGTCGTCCATGTCTCCTAGGTCAGCCCGCCATTTGTCTCGTAAGGCTTGCGTGGGATCTTTCTGATTGTATATTAGTTTGCGATAAGTGAGGGAAATAGCTTTTTTGGTTAGATGGTCTGTAAGGAGACGGTCCTCGAGAGGCGATGATTCGGGGAGATCGGTGCCTCTGGGTATGGCCATTGCAAGTGCGTGTTTAATTTGTGTATAGCGAAACTGTTCTGAATCAGCCATTTGGTATGTTGTTTGTAGTTGGGCGAACGTCACTACTTCTCCCTTTTTCCAGAGATCTCCAATTCTCGAGATACCAATAAGGTCCCATTGTGCAAAACCTTTACTGTAGCGGAGCATACCTAGTTTCGGCGTATCCCACAGTGGTGTGAGTTGGGTGAGGACTCCCTCCCAGCCGAGCGCTCGTTGCGCTGTATACCATATATTTATTGTATGTGCAGTGGGACCGATCCATGCGCCTTTTTTTTTGTTGTTGTGGTAAAGTGCTACCAGGGGTCCACCAGCCCCGAGAGTATGCCTGTCCAGCCGGAGAGCCGGTTCCTCCTGCGGGGCATGGAGCCATTGGTTCACTATGATAAGTTGCGAGGCCCAGTAATACAATTGTACGCTGGGCAAGGCGATTCCACCATCGTACCAGCTTCTGGTGAGTTTGGATAGGGCTATGCGGGGAGGTTTTCCTCCCCAGAGGAGCAGTCCCACTTCAGCCTCGATGGCTTTAAAATAAGAGTTTGGGACCGGGGTAGGCGTATTTTGCAGGGCGTACAGGAACCGCGGGAGAGCCATCATCTTGAACAAAGCTGCACGGCCCAAGAGGGTCAGAGGTAGTGCATGCCAGTGTTTTACGTCGTTTTTAAGTCTCAGGAGAGGGGGCACGAGATTTTGCTCGTAGAATTGCGTATGGTCTGGCGTAATATGGATGCCCAGGTATTTAAAACCGTCGTTCCCAGGCTGTATCATTACTCCCCTAGGTAGGCGCGGAGGGGGACCATGGAGGACAAACAGAACCGATTTTGCCCAGTTAATCATGTACCCCGAGTATCTGCCATATGATGCACAGATATCTAATAAACGACCAATTGAGTGGCTGGGGGAGGTCATGTATAGTAGTATATCATCTGCGTACAGCGATATACGATCTTCCCACCCCTCCGTCCATCTTAGTCCCCGTATCACCGGGTCACATCGTATCCAAGTCGCGAGGGGCTCAAGTACCAGGGCAAATAGGAGTGGGGACAAGGGACATCCCTGTCTAGTCCCGCGCCCCAGAGGAAAGTCCTTGGATATGCGTCCATTGACCACTACGTGTGCCATGGGTTGTGTATATAACAACCGGACCCACGCCCGAAAATTAGGCCCAAAGCCAAAGTGTTGCAACACTGCGAACATAAATGGCCACTCCACTCGATCAAAGGCCATACTGGCGTCTAACGATAGAATGACCGCCTCTTCTTGGATGGTAGACATTCGGGCCATCACTCCGTGTAGCCGTCTTAGGTTCATTGCTGTGTTGCGGCCTGGCATAAAACCGGACTGATCCGGGTGTATAAGAGACGTGAGGTGTGGTTGGAGTCTGGAGGCTAGAATTTTTGCTAGGATTTTCGCCTCCGCGTTGAGGAGTGAGATTGGACGGTAGGAGGTGCATTCCTGAGGGGGCTTGCCGGGTTTTGGGATTGTCACTATAGTCGCTATCCTCTGATCCCTGGGAAGTATTCCCTTATCTAGACTGTCTACATACATTGTTAATAAATGAGGCCCCAGCCTTTCCGCTTCTGTTTTGTAGAGTTCTACCGGAATGCCATTAGGACCTAGTGCTTTACCTGATTGCAGCCCTCTAAGCGCAGTGGCAATTTCGTCCACCGTGAGAGGTTCATCTAATGTGTCGACATCTTGGGGTGTCAGAGTTGGCAAACGGATATCCTTTAAGAAGGCCAAATTCTCTTCTACCGTGGCGTTTGTGGTGGGTGTGTAAACTGCCTCATAATGCTGTGCAAAGGCAGTTACTATGTCTGATGGGTCCGTTATGTCCTCCCCCGAGGGTAAGTGTAGGTGAGCCACCCAGCGGCTAGCGCGCTCTTTCTTGTCTAGCCAGGCTAGCAACTTACCGGCCTTGTCCCCTACCTCGTATATCGTGTGTTGCGTTTTTGCGGCTTTTGCCTTAGCGTCCTCCCATGTGTAGTCCCTGTATGCTTGTTTGGCCAAGTTTAGAGTGTGCTTTGTCTCTTCAGTCTGAGCTCTGGTGTGTTCTTCTTCGGCTAGGCTAACTGCGCTCTCAAGTTCCTGCACCTGTAGGGTCTTTTCTCATTTGTGTGAGGTTATTACGGATATTGCCTGCCCTCGCAAAACCGTCTTGTATGCCTCCCATAAAGTACTAGGGGAAGCAACAGAGTGTGTATTTTCTTGGAAGTATTGTTTCGTGGTTGTGCGCAGTTGTTTCCTGATAGTCGGGACTTTCAAGTACCCCGGGTAAATTGGATAGATGCGTTTACGTCCCATGTGCTGCGATGTATAAGTTACTAATAAGGGAGAGTGATCCGATATCCCTCTGGGGAGGTGTGTGATCTCTGTGATTGCTGCAAGGCCCGTCGGGGATGAGAGAATGTAATCTATCCTTGACAAACTATTGTGGGCTCCAGAGTGATATGTGTATTGGCGTGTCGAGGGGTGTCTTGCACGCCAAACGTCCACAAGTCCCATAGCTTCCGTGAAGTCACGTAGATGTGTGAGGGGGTTCCCCTGGTCCCTTGGTGGTAACCGATCCCAGGAGGCGTCAAGAACGGCATTAAAGTCGCCCCCCACAACCAGCTCCCCAGGGGGTAAGGTGAGCAGGAACCTACCGAGAGCCGGGAGGGCCAGACTGTGGAGCGCAGGGGGGACATATACGGTAACTAGGTTGTAGGCTCGTCCCTCCCATTGACAGGATAGTGCCGCAAAGCGCCCCTGGTCATCTGTCTGGGTGCTATGTATTATTAGTGGGCAACTCTTTCGTATCAGTATCCCCACCCCTCTAGATCCTGTAGTAAATTCGGAGTGCACTATCATTTTGAACCCCCATCTGTCCAGTGCTTTAGTGGCTGATCCTACCAAATGAGTTTCTTGTAAGAGGACTACAGATGGAGTTTGTCTCTTAAGATATTGTAGTACAAGCCCTCTTTTAATTTTGTTGCCAAGGCCGTTAACATTCCACGATATGAGGGCAAGGGGGGGCATGAATGTGAGGGGTCAGGAACCATGTGGCAACTTTGGGACATTGGACTCGCATGTGTGAGTTGATGGGTTCCCTGTGTTTAACCCTAAAGTGTGTGGTACCAGCATAAAACAAATATACATTTCCAAAAAATTAAAAAGAAAAAAAAACACAAATTCCAACAATACCTTAATCAAAACCCCCCTTCCGCCCCCCTCCCTGCCTCCCTGCTAGACGGATTTCCAACTACCCGCCACCCCAACTGTGCAGAGTGCTTTAATCTCATGAACAGTACTTGCGTGTGGGGGAGAGGACATCCGGGGCATTTCGAACATCCCTTCACTCCAAGACGTTGAAAGGGTCAGGATCTTACAATAAGTATAGCATCTGAATTAAAGGTTCAGTCCCAGTGGTAGGTCTCTAGCAGGTCATTTCTGGACCGCCCTAGGCGATCCGCGCCGCAGCCTGGCAGCTTGGCATGGGGTGGGTGGAAGTTCCATCAATGAAGTCCCATCGCTGTCAAGTTGGCGGTCGCCAACCGTGGGAGGACAGTCCTCTGTGTCCGTTTGGCCTCGGTCTTCGTCTCCGTCCATGTGTCTCCGGCCCTGGGATGCTGCTTCAGCGGAGTGGTGTTGTGGTCGCCCATTGTCGGTTTTAGATCTGTTGACCTGTCGCCAACCCTCCAGCCAGTCGTGGGCTTCCGCCGGCGTCTCGAAGAACCAGGTCTTACCGTCCGCTACTACTCGAAGCTTCGCGGGAAAGAGCATGGAGTATGCAAGTCCTCTGCATTGTAGTTCCTTCTTGACCTCAAGAAAACTCCTCCTCTGCTTGGTGACTGCCGCCGTATAGTCGGGGAAGAAGGAGATGACGGAGTTTTCTATACGCAGAGGTGGAGCCACTCTTGCTGTTTGGAGGATGGCGTCCCGGTCCCTGAAATTAAAGATCCTGGCTAGTATCGGTCGAGGGGGTGCTCCAGGCTTTGGTTTACCCCCGGGTATTCTGTGCGCCCTTTCCACCGAGAAGAAGCTGGAGAGACCCCTTGGTTGGAGTTGGTTCTTGATGATGTCTTCCACGTAGAGGTCCATGGCTGGCGTCCCCTTCGATTCCGGGACTCCTGTAATACGGACGTTGTTTCGTCTCGACCGGCCTTCCTGATCATCTAGTTTGGCTGCCATCTGGCGATTTTGAGCTTCCAACTGCTGAACCTGTCGCTGGAGGCTGGCTGTGTCCTTCGTGAGAGACGCCGTCGTGGTTTCCACCTCGGTCATTCTGGAAGCCATTTTCTGGAAGTCAGCTCGGAGGAACGATACATCCGAGGAAATGGACCCCACTGTCATTTGGACGTTCGTCAGGGCGGACATTATGTCTAGCAATGTGACCTCTGGCTGGCCCCCTGACGCGGCACTGACCTCCGTGGGTGCCCGCTGGGTGGTCGCGTCCATCGCATCTTTGGAAAAAGCATATTTGTCTCGTTTGGCTTGCTGGGTTGCTCGTGGACCTCGACCCCCCATTGGGCCCTCCTCGCGGGATCACTGGTATTGCGCAGTACTCACCGCCGCTTGCCTCGTGACTGCGTGTCGCCTTGCGGCCTGTCTGGTTTCCTGCTCGATTATATGGGGCCTTTGGTTCCGGTGTAGGCCGAGCTGTTCCCAGCACAGTGGAGTCCGAATCTATGGCCAACAGCGTTTTGTCGAATGCTTAGTTCACGGCCCTGGAAGTACGGGGGTCGCGAGGCATCAGTACAGTGCAGCTGTCCGCTTGCAGTTGTGCCGGGGGATTACGGCCACCTTCACCCGTGCCTGCGTGTCCTTGTAGGTTGAGCGGGTACTCTGCAGTTAGCAATGGCGCTGGGGTGCCGGGCGCTCCGGGGCCTCCGAGTGAAGTCGCCCAGTGCAGCCAGGCAATGCGGGGCCTTCAAATGGTACAGGAATTGTGCAGGATCTCACCACCAGTGAGCGGACCCCCCCTAGGGTTCTCAGTGCTGCATTCTGAGTCTCTCTCCTTCCTGCTGTGTGCGCCACTAGTTGTGCGGCAAAGGTGGTCCTCCGGCGGCTTCCGGTGTGCCGTGCCTCACTGTCCCCCTATCTTATGTTGTACCCGGGGGCCACAGTTGTTCAGTGTCCTGGCCCTGGTGGATTAAAGGGGGCACCGTCGGTGTCTGGACTCCGTAGGCGTTTTCCCGCGTGGAGCTGTGAGGGTCCGCCGGGCGGGGGTTAAGGATCTCAACCGGGCCTCTCCCGGTGCTCGGAGTCGTCGCGGTGATAGCTTGCCCCGCGGGGGCTCCCCACGCACCCAACGGCGTTTCACCAAGAAGCTGCCCAGGCGTAGTCCCTACTGCAATCCGGCGCCCTCCGCCTCTCACCGCTGCATGGCCTTCTCGCCTCGCGCCCGCGGATCAGTTGTGAAGCGCCTGTCCCGCTCCAAACTTGGTCGGAACGCGCCTCCAATGTTCCGATGCTGGAAAAAGGTCTTGGGTGGTGATTTTATCACGGATAAGTGTCCGGATTAATAGGGGATGTTCTTGTGCTGGCCGGAGCTCGGTTAGGTTGCGGCCATTACTCTCGGCTGCAAGCCACGCCCCGCTGAAGCACATTTTGAACATTGTGGCAATAGGGTCCAAACCCCCATCATCACAGTGACCAAAAGGTAAGTGTGGGGTCCATAGCTGAAGCACATTTTGAACATTGTGGCAATGGGGTCCAAACCCCCATCATCACAGTGACCAAAAGGTAAGTGTGGGGTCCATAGCTGAAGCACATTTTGAACTTTGTGGCAATGGGGTCCAAAGCCCCATCATCACAGTGACCAAAATGTAAGTGTTGTCATGGAAAAAGCTGCAAATGCCAAACAGCATGGATGATTCCTGGTCACACAACAACAAACACATCAGTGGCATAGTAGTGCTTGTGTCCCATAGCAAAATAGATTGGGTGAGGCAAACAGTGCAGTGCAAATAAGACATACCTTTGGCCATGTGCAGACAAACATCACCCATGGTGGCTGACATTGTCAACATTCATCAATAACACAATGACAGAAGTGACCATCATATTGCAGACCCACATATCTGCACCAATGGACACACAAATGTAGATACCCTGTGGAGACTGTAGATGTGAGGTGAACAAATACCATACCATGGCAGCAATGGGACATACAAAGCATGATTATTGTGCTGACTGATGACCTAGGAGTCCCAGGGACAGCAGGGGAAACCCACCAAACAACATACAGCCAATGGCACACTAAAGATATGCCAATGCAGTGGTGCAGATGCACAAACACAAACAGGCAGCCTCACACTGCATATCAAACACAACAGGTGATGGGCGGGTGTGCCAGTGTCCCCAGGCAACCACACAACACATGAGGAGGCCTGAATCCCAATTACACAGATGTGTATACAGTGCCACACAAAAGTAACTCATGGATCGGATTCCCCTATGTGGGCAATCAGGCATGGTTAGATGAGAGGGAGCCCAAATTACACATGTCACACAAGCTTGTAGGAACATCAACTAACACAGCAAGAGACAGACCCACCACAGCACTACCCCCAGGGACCCCACATTGTGGTGACACTGGCCTGCATGATAATCCCACTGTGATGACAAAGCTAGATGTCGTTCACACTGTGAACCACAGTCATGTGTCCTGAGCAACAAACTACCATCACACCTACACAAGCACAAATCAACCAGCACGGCCTGTCAGCCAAGGCCAATATGGAGGTAGGGGTCTAGCCGTGCAACAACTCTCATTTGCACACACTCAACACCACACACCTTGATCTCCACCAATGTGCAGCAGTGAAGCTCACATAGACTGGTGACATTGCACATACACCCATGACAATCCCAGGGGTGGTGGTGGGAACTAAGGTGCAGAAACCCATCACACATGGCCAGTCAACAAGACTCGTGAATGTCTGACACACTGCACAGTACGCTGTACATGGGCATGACGTCAAATCCACACCAACCAATGGGATCCCGGCCACAGTCACACACCAATGAAGAAGCCAAGGTCACCCACAAAGAACACACATAGACAACTTCCAACATTACAGCTATGACCCTGAGGAGTGGCAGCAGTCACACACACAACGTGTCACAATGACTGAAAGCTAACACAAACTGTAAATTACATGACTCGTGTAACCAACAAGTGCCAAGGGGAATCCTGACTGTGTCTCATCTGCGTTTGCCCACAAACTCAGCCCTGACAGCAAACACACCTATGGATGACACCCTGATGGCCAGTAATGTGTCATGCACCCACATCCCAGAGAACCCAGGGCGAAGATTTAGGGGGAACATAGGTCAACTCAGCAAGTATCACAAACAGGAACATCACTAGTGACCCCAGCCTGTGTTGCAAAATGGAAGTGAACACACACAGACATGCTCACATAACACACACCTTGGGCTCAGGCAATGTCACGGAATTACACACTGCCATGAGGGGACTCCACTCCTGTGTAAGGAAAGCTGTGCCATACGTTGACTCTGCAGGGCTCCATCATGTCAGCAGAACACTTGGTCACTCAGTCAGCAATTAGCACAAAATGAAGCCTCCCGTCACATCAGCCTGGTCATGGCAGTGTCACCGAAATCATCTGCACAGTTCAAATACACATGTATAGCAAGTTGCACTGATACCACAGATGAGTCCTTCCCCATTGATGCCCAAACTTGCATGTCCAGTGGAGATGGTCACACGGTCAGGGAAATAGACAAATTGAACAATGGCAAGCACATCTGATGTGCAGGGGTGTAAGCCACAGATGTGATATTGCAAAAACATGTAGGGAATTCCATTGGCAAATATGAAAAACATGACACCCTCATATTGCTGCAAAGGATGACATGGCTACACACCAGGATAGGACACATTCACCCTGGACCACATGGAGTCTTGCACAGTAACACTTCTTTTACCTGATATCCAAAATCACCATCACTGCAGCAAGGGCATGGTTAGCATCCTCAACATCATGTACATCTGAAGCAAAACCACTAGAGAACTGAAAGGAGCTTTATTCAGCATATGTGAATTGAAAATAGAAAGTCCAGACAAAACCCAAAGGCCAATGGCCAGTCCATGACTGAAGTCCAAACAGGGTGACAGTGGCAGATGTCACCCTTCGCTTGCCTGCACTGCTACTAACCAGGGATACTCCCCTCAGAGGGGCATACGGGGGGGCAGGCCAGGCACCGCAGGGACAGGATCAGGGCTCACCAGAAGGAGGCAGGGAAGGGGTGGCTGGTGCTGGAGAGTCACTGACAACTGCAGTGGAGGTGTCTGACATGGTGTGTGCCGGCACAACTGGGGGGCATGAGTCAGATGGTGTGGGTGCCGGCACAACTCCAGTGGGCTGGCCAGATGGAGTGGACAGGTTCCCCACTGCAGTGCCCAAGTCAGACGGGGTGGTAGTGGACTCCACTGCAGTGCCCATCTCCAGGGGAGTAGAATGGGGTTGAGGTAAGGTGGGCAGGACAGAGGGGAGGACACGGTCTCCACACCAGTGGCACAAACATGTTCGCGGGGGTGTGGGGCTGGAAGAGCAAGTGGTAGGTGGAGAAGGCTGCATCATTTTGGGGATGGTGTATCTGTGGGTGGGGGAACCTGGGGCAGGATGTGGTGGGGGAACCTGTGTTGTGGGGGCCTGAGGGATGGAGGAAGGAGACTGTGTAGTTGACCTGCAGGGCGGTGGCGGGGTCTTGCTCTTCCGGGCCCGGGGGGACTTGTGGGTGGGGGCCTCAGTCTGTCTGCGCCTGGGGGAGGGTGTCCGGGGGTGAGGGGCACTCCCCTTTGTGTGGGTGGACTTCCTCTTCCCCCTTTATGCTGGATCAGCGGGATCGGAGGGGAAGAGGCTGAGGTCACAGAGGAAGAGCTGCTTTGTAGGTGGGGTTGCAGGTGAGGCAAGGGAAGGGGTCTTGGAGGGAGAGGATATTGAGGACTGCGGAGTGACTGTGGATGCCTGTGTGTGTGTCTGTTCCCCATTCCCTGTGGGTGTGGTATCAGTCCCCTGAGGATGCTTGTGTGCACGTTTTGCCCTTGTTTTGTGTGTTTCTGTGCTGCTCGTGTCTGTGTGTTTGGGTGATTGTGCAGGTGTGCATGTGCTTGGGACAGGTAGGGTGCCAGGAAGTGTGGATGGGGCAGAGGTAGGAGGGGTGATGGACTGTTGGAGGAGAGACACTGCTGCCATCAGGGAGGAGTCCATGGACCTATTGCTCCTCTGTAGGGCAGACATGCCCGTCGAGATGCCCTCCATGAACGACACCAGCTGTGTCAACAGAGTGGTGTGTGCATGGAGGACACTCAGCATTGCTGTCTGCCCTACATGGAGCTGGCGAAGGAGGTACACAGACTCCTCACTCAGGGCAGCAGGGGACACAGGGGCAGGGGGTGCAGTGCCTGGCACGAAGGAGACACGCTCCCGAACACGGGAGCCTCCACGGACCTCTGGAATGGGAGCCAATGGGAGGGCGGTGGTGGCGGTGGTGGAGGCGGGGCCAGACATACTAGCTGGGGTGTGGTGGCTGCTGACACCCGCCTCCACAAGGGAGTCATCCTCCGAGCTGCTGTGGTCCTCAGCTGAGGTGGATGGTGCTGAGGACTCCTCGGTGTGGCTCCCCTCGCCCTCTGTGCCACTGGGTCCCTCCGACCACTCATCGGCTGCTGACCCAGTCTGGCTCTGCAGCTCCTCCTGGTCCGTGGAGCTGTCCCCTCCTGTGGCCGTGGATGTATCTGCAAACAATTAGGGAAACAGACAAACATCAGTCACCTGCACTGACCGCACACACCACAGTAAGTACAGCACATTACAGAGCAAGCCCTGGCATCCTCAGTTGAACATTGCCAAAAGTGCTCACACAGATTAGGAGAAGCCAATTGTCAGTCTCATGGTCAACCATGGCACTCACACCCCTCCTGCCCTTTCACCCATCTGTCTGGTGCCTGTTGGATGGTAATACCCCAGGGTGGACACATGCACCACATACACAGTTGTTGGACATTGCAGAGAACACGGTGAAGTATGTGAACATGCACACATCACATCTCCTGCCACTGAGTCATTACAGGTGTCCGGATAAAGGGATGGCCAGAGTCTAATTAGAGATGCATGTGATGCATACCAGCACCAGACACCATGATTCACCCATGCCCGGATAGTCAATGCCACAATGGGGTGCATGTTGCACATGTCACTCCCCTGCAGGATCACGCTTAGGGAGTTTAATGCCATGGCACAGGCATGCCTGCACAGTCATACATCACTGTCTCCAGTCACATGGGCATGGCAGCCAGCCAACAACAGCCTGCACTGTGTCACAATCCTAGGTAATGGGGAATGCAAGTTATGTAGCTGACAAGTGCACATGTCCATCCCCCACAAACCACATCATCTGAACTCTTATTTGTCCACGTCATGCCAATTGGACATATGGGAGACATGAAACACAACTCTATGAACCTGAGCACCTCACAGTCTGCTGTGAATGAAAAACAGCTGCCTGGAATTCACAGTCGCATACACCTGTGTGCACAGTCAAGTGGTCAAACACCTATAAGTCACAGAAGTATCATCTCTCATGGTCACATCTCAGATGGCGTGCTGAGCCCAAAATGATAAACATCCCAGTAGTCCTGACAACGAAGCCACAGCACAACGACACAGAGGCAGACACCTGAGGGAACATTTCACTGATCACAACATGTCAGCTGATACACGGGAGTAGGAGTACAGTGTGTATTGTGTATTGTATGCCCTGGAGTAGGCATGACTGTCCTGCTCCACCTGAAAGAGGGATGAGCCCTGGACAGTAGGCAGGTGGCTAAGCATGTGTGACACACTTGATATACATACTCCTGAGGCCCAAACATTGTTCCCACCTGCAGCATGGGGGTGTGCCAAATACCCCAGGGACATGTGGTGATTCAGATCAGCAAGTGGACCACATATCAAAGTTACACCCAGATTACATGTCAGAACTTAGGCATTGTGTAAGCAATTGACCCACCCATGAATCCCACCACAAAGTCACGGGAACAAATGCTGTCCCCCATCTTGAGCGAAGCAAAATGCAAGGACACAGTACCCAAGTGACACAATTTCCTGACTGTAAGGGCCACACCTGCGTATCAGATGAGGAGTGGGCATGTCACAATTGAGGGACATGGGTCCTGGACCACAAGACTGATGTACTGTGGAAGTTTAATCAGGCCAGAGGAGGGCACATAGCATGTCAGACAAAGTTCACAGTGCAGTCATGGACTCACCCCCTCCTTGCTGCTGTCTGGCCTTCAGCTGCCCATTCAGGTCAGGGAAGACCACCACCAGGATCCTGAGCATGTGGGGGGTCAGGGTCCGGTGTCCGCCCCTCCTGCGAGGAGGCGACAGCTTCAGCTGGACCCTTGCGATCCTCCGGGTCCAGCCCCGAAGGTCCTGCCACCTCTTCTGGCAGTTGCGGATCCGGCACTTGTAGACCCCCACGGATCTTACTGCCCGGGCGATGGTCAGCCAGATTTCCTGCTTCTGGTGGGCATCAACCTGTGAGGATGACAAAGTGAAAATGCCATTACTACACATGCAACATATACGTGCATCGCACAGTTGGATATACATGTCTCAATCACAGGGGCATATGATGTACACAGGCAGTGCAACGATGGCTATGAACAGTTTGCCAGCAGTTACTACATGGTATCATTGTCTGGGAAGTAAAAGCTTGTTGGAATGCACTGTTACTGCACTGTACCTGTTCAGTGCATGTAACTACACACTTTGGGGGGTGAGAACTACTCAGTGAGCATGCTAGCCAGTGGTGTGCACACTGTAAGTCTTGCTAGTCAGACAACATGCACAATTAGTAAGGCAGTGGACAGCACACTCACCTGGTTTCCCATACAGATTGCTGTACTGTGGAAGGAGGCTGTCCAGGAGGGCCTGGTTCACCTCAAGGCTGAAGGCTGGGGCTCTCTCCACAGTACGTGCCATTGCAGTAGCCAGAGGATGCAGAGACAGCAGCAGTGTTGGTGGCAGATGTCGTCCTGGAGCATGTAGTGCAGGCAAGTGTGCTCTCAGGGGAACAGCCAGCATTATATGTGTGCTGCAGAGGCAGATACTGTCACATGTGTCCAAAGTGATAGGTCCAAGTCGTTTGCATCTTCTGAATCTGGCCAATCCATGGAATTGCACCACTTATACACGCCCACAGCATCCTTCAAAAGTTAAACTTCATGACACCCATGAATTTGCAACATTGTTGTGGCTGGCCAACTGAATTCACTGCATCAGACTCGTTGAATCTTCGAAAACGCGTCCGTTGCCATGCCAGGCCCTAGCCAATGCATGCGCACCGATCGGACCATTGCTGTACAACGCGTATTCCGGGAAACAACGCGTACCCGCTCACAACAGATTCAATGGCCAGTGCGTGCACACCGATCGGTCCATTGCTGTACAACGGGTACCCGCTCACAACAGATTCAATGGCCAGTGCGTGCACACCGATCGGTCCATTGCTGTACAACGCGTACCCGCTCACAACAGATTCAATGGCCAGTGTGTGCACACCGATCGGTCCATTGCTGTACGACGGGTACCCGCTCACAACAGATTCAATGGCCAGTGCGTGCACACCGATCGGTCCATTGCTGTACAACGCGTACCCGCTCACAACAGATTCAATGGCCAGTGTGTGCACACCGATCGGTCCATTGCTGTACGACGCGTCCCTGTACAGGTCACTCGCATATGTCACCATGCTTGTCACTGTTGAACGTATGCCAGTAACATATACTTGCCAGGGACTCAGGGGCACACCTACAACACCACAGCCTGTCCACACTGTATCCTAAGGCATGTAAGGCTGCATTACCTTTTCTGTGTATGGGGGTCAACATGTGGTTTTTGGGGTGGCACTTGGGGGCAGCTACTCCCAGGCTGTGCACGTGTTCATGGGGACAGGATCCTTGGTGTGTTGTGCACATGACCACTGTGATGTGCAACTGTTCATTTCAGAGCATGTGGCATGGTCACATTTCCAAGTTGTGTATGTTTATGTCATGTCACATACCCCCAGAGTCCCATGTGGGAAGGTATGTACGTCACAGGGTGACCCATTGCCACAATAGTGATGGCCCTCCACAGTCTGTGTGCATGTTGTGTTTACAATGTCTCTGATTCCATGTGCACAATGGGAGACAGTCTCCACATCCACGTTGTTTGTGCATGGACTTTGATGTTGTGCGTGTGTGTGTCACAGACGTCCATGTCTGTCCTGCGGAGGCAACAGGGGCCACTACCTGTGGGAGTCATGTTTGTTTTGCTGACGTGTACATGATACGCCATGTCATGCCAGTGTCCATGTGGCAAGACAGGGTCCCTGGTAATCTACCTGTCAATGAGCTGTGATGCCTGTGGCGCATCTGTCCAGACATGTCACTGTGGTGTGTGTTTGGAACGTGACAGCAGTAAATGGGTACTGTGACACAGCCTAATGGTTTCCCACAGCACAACCTGGAACCTGTTGTCAACACATGTTGAACTGAGATGTTAGATGATGGCCATGTAGGCAGGGGCGTAGCTAGGCCTTAGGCTGCCCGTGGCGGCCCCTGCATTTGCCGCCCATGGCAAAATGATTGAAGAGCGGGGGGGGTGGTGGCGGCCGATTCTTGCTGCAACGTGCGCAGTTAAGAGCGGGGGGAAGGGGGGCCGGCTGCCGCCCCAAAACTCGCCCCCCCCTAGCTACGCCACTGCATGTAGGTGCCACATATGTCCATACAGAACGGCACGCACATCAAGTACTTGTGTCTCGTAATGATGTATCATGTGATATTGAGTGAGTATGGTCAATGCCACATATGTGGGGTGACTGACAATCTTTCTTTCTTCACCTATGCACTGCAGGGCACCAGCTGTCCATAGACCATTCCCTGACCTTGCAACGATGGTGGGACGTGACAGCATCCGACGGTACCTCTTCACCAGGCAGCTGATTGATGATTTGGCAGTGCGCTTGGCTCCACATTTGCAACCTGGCCGGCCGTACCCTATAGCGCTGACCCCCAAGGTGAAGGTGATGGCAGCCCTACACTTCTTTGCCACCGGTACCTTTCAACACACTGTGGCGTCTGCTGGTGGGATGTCACAGACTATGTTCAGCCGTGTGCTACGCGATGTTTTGGAGGCAATGTTGAGATGCCTGAACCAGTACATCTATTTCCCTAAACGTCAACAACTCACTGACGTCAAGAGTGACTTCTATGCCCTGGGGAGGATGCCACATGTCATTGGCTCCATTGATGGGACACATGTGGCTTTGGTACCACCACAGGCACATGAGCAGGCATACAGGAACAGGAAACATTATCATTCGATCAATGCTCTGGTGGTATGTCTTGCAGATATGTGCATCTCACATGTGTGTGCCCATTTCCCTGGTTCGGCACACGATGCCTACGTGATGAGGAGTAGTCGCATCCCGAGGATGATGTCACAGATGCAGAACCAGCGTGCCTGGCTTGTCGGTGTGTACTGACTTTGTACCATTGTGTGTGTTCTGCTATGTTGTATTCCGCCCTCTTTTCCAAGTCAGCTAATGTGCAATTGTCTGTCTGTAGGTGACTCCGGATACCCCAACATGCCGTGGTTGCTGACACCCCTCAGGAACCCTGTGACACCAGCCCAGATGCGCTACAATGAGGCACATGGTCGGACCAAGAGAGTGATCGAGCGGACATTTGGTCTCCTGTAGAGCCGCTTCCGCTGCCTGGACAAGACAGGAGGAGCCCTCCTATATGCCCCAGTAAAGGTGTGCAAGATTGTCATCGTCTGCTGCATGCTACACAACCTGGCAGTGCGGAAGGAGTTGCCTCTCATCCTGGATGACGATGACCAACATCCGCCACCTGTAGAGGATCCTGGCCTGGGCCACGATGCCAGTGATGATGATGATGATGATGGTGATGTCCGCACACAGCTCATCACCAACTTCTTCAGCTGAATGTGAGTATCCAGTGAGTTGTCATGCCAATGATGTGAGTTTGCGTGATATGTGTTGGCGGTGCTCTGGTGCTGTTTGAGTGTGGCCATGTGCTACTTGACTGGAAGCGTGCAGCGATGTGTCCTTACAGGTAGTCTGTACTCCCCAACAGTTTTGACATGCTAACTTGGTTTTCTGTGAGTATCTTGTGACATGTATTGGGCTTGAGTATTGCAGTTCTGTCCTGTTCTTCAGTGCTTTTGACTGTGTGTCATGTCTGTCCTTCACAGGGTACTTTCAGAGTTGTTTGGTGAACTGTGATCCCCCGACACCATGATTCAACTTCCAGGGTGGAAGCAGTCGTTTCCCTACAGATGATGTGCCACACACCACTGGACTTTCTTTCTTCTACACTTGTTGACTGTGTGTCCCCTGCCACGTAGGATTACCTTGCATCTGTAGTGGACACGACATGTTGCAAATGTGTAATAAACTTGTGCTTCACTTGGGATGTGCGTTGTCTGTGGTCACACATCTGACTGACATGTGCTTACTGCACCTGTGGGCTAGTTAACACAGACTGTGAATAGGTGTGGTGTCTGTGCATTCCACTGTATTTCCTGGCAACATCAGTGTAGGCGATGAGTCAGATGGCCCTGGTGTGTATGTGTTGTGTAGCCCTAGTGGTGTGTCTCCCTCATATGTGTCACGTCGCCATGACTCACATGACGGTGTTGAACTTGCTGTAGCAGTTAGCATGCACAGTGTCATTTAGCAGATCACCATCTCCATGACAGAAACCACGTTGGAATCACAACAGAGGCAAGTATGGTGTATTAGTGAGTATATTTCTATACATGTGTGAGGATAGTGCACAGGATGGTGGGTGCTGTACATTGGGATTGTAATCCAAAGTTCCCAGATGAGTTGGAAGTCTTGGTAGCAGAAATGTCCTGAGTAAAGTCCACAGTCATCTGATACATTGGGCCAACTTAAGCTCCCCATGTCATGTGGGAGAGTTGGGTTGCATTCGACAGGGTGGACAGTTTGCACACAAAGGAGATTTTCAAGAACAGGTGTTGGGTTCCTGGGGGATGTACATGGCCATCAACCTCTCAGTTTTCCTTCCTCGGACAACCCCTCTTCTTTCGGGGGGGACCCTCCCGTGCAGGCTGCTGCGGTGCAGAGGACTCTCCGTCAGAGTCATCCTCCCTCCCTGTGGCAGTTGCAGCAGCACCAGATGTTGTGGGCACACAGGGAGGTGTGGCCATGTTGGTGCTAATCTGGCGGAGGCATGTCAATATGTCCCTATGCACCGCTGTCAGTTCTTCCAATGTGTCCCACTTGGACTCCATGCCAGACATGTGTGTCTCCACACGGGACATGTGTGTCTCCACACTGGACATGTGTGAGTCCAAGCGGGCATGATGGGCAGCCTGCTGCTGTTGAATGTCCTTGAGGATCCCCACTACCTGGCTGACCTCTCCGGTGCTATTCTGGTACGCATCTGCAATGCGTGCCAGTTGTGGGTCATCATGCAGTCCAGACCTCTCTGCAAACAGCGACCTATGTCTACCACCCCTCCCACCACCCCTGGCGACACGTGCCGGACCTGCGGTGGCACGCACAGGTGACCGTAGGCCCACTTGGGGGTTGTTACTGGGGTCGTTGTCCATTGCTCCACGTTGGGCCGGGGTCCCTGTGCTGTTGTCATCGGCGGTCCTTGGTCTGTCCGTGTTGGCAGGGGTGGTCTGTGTGTTAGTAGTTGTTAGAGGAGTGGGTGCAGGGGATGCAGATGTTGGTCCTGCTGGTGCTGCATGATGACTCACACCGGAGGTGCCAGGTAGGTCTTCGCCATCCGAGGAGGGCAGAGGCTGTTCCACACCAGTGAGCTCAGTGTCCCCCGGAGCCTGGGACAGGGACTCCTCATCGTCTGCTGCTGTGTCCCCATCATCACCTGTTTTTGGAAGAGACACACAATGTATGTTATGTTTCTACAGGCATCAATGGTTCACACACCTGACAGTTGTGACTGTACCTCTGGATGCGGCCCTGTACATTGCATTGTCCTCAGTTGTCACAGTCAGAGGTTGATATTGGTGTAGCACATTGTCCTGCCAACCTGAAGCTTTTCAATGTGAATGTTGAGGTGTGTGCATGGCCAGCATTGGTGGTATTTGGTGGTCATACGGCCCTCCTTCTCCCCCAGCCCAGTTATCCCACCATGAAGCATGCCACCCTTGCAGTGTGTACAGGTTGACTCTCAGGATGTCAGTCAGTGGTGTCCTGCTGTTGGTTGTTGCACAGTTCCCAGCAGGGCCTTGTGCTCCCCACAGCTGAGGCCAGTGTCAGACATCTTTGAAGTGGCTTTTCACTCCCTGTGAGGTGTGCATGCTTCAGTGTGAGCTTGCTGGGCCATGTGGGTGGGGGATGTTGAGCTGTGACTACCACTCCCATCATGCTATTGCCTACACCCCCTTCCCAGCATGCCCATACTTCCTTCCTTTTGACTCTGCTTCCCTGTGGGGTAGTGTGCCTGTGCTGACAGGATGGCTGACAGTGTTGTCCTGGCGTTTGTTTGGCTACAAGTCCCAAGAGTGTCCCTGTGCTTCACACAGCATAACCCAGGGTGGTGGTTCTTTGTGGGATATTTAATTGGAGTGTGAGGCATTGCATTCTCCCAGGTGAGTTGTGTGGAGTCTGTGTTAAGGGGGTGTTTAAGGAAAGCTGCTTGTAACTATGGTCAGAGCTGTCAGTCCTCCTTCCCACCCAGCCAGATATCCCACCATGGAACGTGCTTCCATTGCAGGGAGTGCAAGTTGGCTTTCAGGATGTCAGGCAGTGGTGTCCTGCTGTTGGTTGGTGCACAGTTCCCAGCAGGGGCTTGTGCTCCCCACAGCAGTACCCAGTGTCAGCCATCTTGTCAGTTTTCTTCCACTCCCTGTGATGTGGTCATGGTTCAGAGTGGTGTTGATGGGCCAATTGTGAGGGTGACCAATGTCTGTGACTACCACTCCCATCATGCTATTGCCTACAACACCCTTCCCAGCGTGCCCATACTTCCTTCCTTTTGAGTGGAGTTCACTGTGTGTGAGTGTGACAGCAATGCAAGATGGCTGACAGTGGTGTCCTGCTGTTGGTTGGTGCACAGTTCCCAGCAGGGGCTTGTGCTCCCCACAGCAGTACCCAGTGTCAGCCATCTTGTCAGTTGTTTTCCACTCCCTGTGATGTGGGCATGGTTTAGAGTGGTGTTGATGGGCCAATTGTGAGGGTGAGCAATATCTGTGACTACAACTCCCATCATGCTATTGCCTACACCCCCCTTCCCAGCATGCCCATACTTCCTTCCTTTTGAGTGGAGTTCACTGTGTGTGAGTGTGACAGCAATGGCAAGATGGCTGACAGTGGTGTCCTGCTGTTGGTTGGTGCACAGTTCCCAGCAGGGGCTTGTGCTCCCCACAGCAGTACCCAGTGTCAGCCATCTTGTCAGTTGTTTTCCACTCCCTGTGATGTGTGCATGGTTCAGAGTGGTGTTGATGGGCCAATTGTGAGGGTGAGCAATATCTGTGACTACAACTCCCATCATGCTATTGCCTACACCCCCCTTCCCAGCATGCCCATACTTCCTTCCTTTTGAGTGGAGTTCACTGTGTGTGAGTGTGACAGCAATGGCAAGATGGCTGACAGTGGTGTCCTGCTGTTGGTTGGTGCACAGTTCCCAGCAGGGGCTTGTGCTCCCCACAGCAGTACCCAGTGTCAGCCATCTTGTCAGTTGTTTTCCACTCCCTGTGATGTGGGCATGGTTCAGAGTGGTGTTGATGGGCCAATTGTGACGGTGAGCAATATCTGTGACTACAACTTCCATCATGCTATTGCCTACACCCCCTTCCCAGCATGCCCATACTTCCTTCCTTTTGGGTGGAGTTCACTGTGTGTGAGTGTGACAGCAATGGCAAGATGGCTGACAGTGGTGTCCTGCTGTTGGTTGGTGCACAGTTCCCAGCAGGGGCTTGTGCTCCCCACAGCAGTACCCAGTGTCAGCCATCTTGTCAGTTGTTTTCCACTCCCTGTGATGTGGGCATGGTTCAGAGTGGTGTTGATGGGCCAATTGTGACGGTGAGCAATATCTGTGACTACAACTTCCATCATGCTATTGCCTACACCCCCCTTCCCAGCATGGCCATACTTCCTTCCTTTTGAGTGGAGTTCACTGTGTGTGAGTGTGACAGCAATGGCAAGATGGCTGACAGTGGTGTCCTGCTGTTGGTTGGTGCACAGTTCCCAGCAGGGGCTTGTGCTCCCCACAGCAGTACCCAGTGTCAGCCATCTTGTCAGTTGTTTTCCACTCCCTGTGATGTGGGCATGGTTCAGAGTGGTGTTGATGGGCCAATTGTGAGGGTGAGCAATATCTGTGACTACAACTCCCATCATGCTATTGCCTACACCCCCTTCCCAGCATGCCCATACTTCCTTCCTTTTGACTCTGCTTCCCTGTGGGGTAGTGTGCCTGTGCTGACAGGATGGCTGACAGTGTTGTCCTGGCGTTTGTTTGGCTACAAGTCCCAAGAGTGTCCCTGTGCTTCACACAGCATAACCCAGGGTGGTGGTTCTTTGTGGGATATTTAATTGGAGTGTGAGGCATTGCATTCTCCCAGGTGAGTTGTGTGGAGTCTGTGTTAAGGGGGTGTGTAAGGAAAGCTGCTTGTAACTATGGTCAGAGCCGTCAGTCCTCCTTCCCACCCAGTCAAATATCCCAACATGGAACGTGCTTCCATTGCAGGGAGTGCAAGTTGGCTTTCAGGATGTCAGGCAGTGGTGTACTGCTGTTGGTTGGTGCACAGTTCCCAGCAGGGGCTTGTGCTCCCCACAGCAGTACCCAGTGTCAGCCATCTTGTCAGTTTTCTTCCACTCCCTGTGATGTGAGCATGGTTGAGAGTGGTGTTGATGGGCCAATTGTGAGGGTGAGCAATATCTGTGAGTACAACTCCCATCATGCTATTGGCTACACTGACTTCACCAGCATACACATTATTCCTTCCTTTCAGTGAGCTTCCCTGTGAGGTGGTGTTCTAGTGGTGGCAAAATGTCTAACTGTGTTTGATGGTTATATTTGTGCAACTGCCTTGCTGTATTTGTAGTTAGGTTTGTACATATCATGACACAGTTACATATCACTATGAGATGGCATGTATTGTGTTTATCTGACTGACAGACAAATCTTGGGGTGATTATCTTTTGGTTGCTGTGGATTTGCTAAGGGTGCATGGTTTGACTATCCCCTTGACAGTGATGTGTGTGTATTGTCACACAACATTGGGTATATTAGTAGTGTGCTCACCAGGCTCTGGGATGTTTGATAGTCCATATACGCTCACTGGTGGTAGGATGGCCCGCACCTTCTCCTCCCAGGGTCTGAGTTATAGTGGTTTGGCAGGAGGGCCACTGCCGGTGCGCTGACTCAAGATGTAATCCTTCTTTAGTAGGTCCCTGACCCTCCTACGCACATCATACCACCTGTTCTGGATGTCTTCTTTTGTGCGCAAACATGGTGATTGTGCGTTGACCCTGTCAACGATCCTCTCCCACATCTTGGTTTTCTGCGACATGGGGGTCTGTTGGACCAATGTACCAAACAACTGGGGCTCTACCCTAAGGATCTCATCTACCAGGACTTCCAATTCACTGTCTAGGAACTTTGGATTCTTCTTTGGGGGCATGGTGATGGGTGGTGGTGGTGATTGATGTGTGTGTGGGTGTGCAAGTGAGGATGTGTGAGTGTAGGTTTTGCTGGGTGTATGTGAGGGTGCTATTTGTTGAGGTGCTAATGGTGTGTGGCTTGTGGGATGGATGAGCTGTGAGTGTGTCTGTGGTTGCTGTCTGATGGTGTTCTGTGCTGGCAGGTCAGTTGAATTTGCAAAGGATCATGGTAGGGATTTGTGGCCTTTATATGGGTGGAGTTGGGGGTGTGTCCTTGTTCCATGTTTTTTTTCCCTGTATTTATTGACTTTGTCATTGCTTGTTTGGCCCTTTCTTTTTGTATTTTTCCCTTTGTATTTTTTGTGCATGTAGGAGACGTTCTTCTGACCGAGTGGGACGCTGCAGTTGTCTCGTGCGAGCTTCTCCGAGTCGTTCACGTTGTGTTTCTGCTAGGTTTATTGTGCGGCGTACACATCGGTCTCCGGGTATTGGCTTCCTTCTGCTGGCTTTTGTATAACCCTGGGCATAATACTTTACTACGCTCACGGAGCATGCAAAGTTTGTGCTACTACGCACAACGCAAATTGCACGTAGCAGAGTGAAAAACTGTGCTAATTGACGTAGCGTAGCAGCAGTAAAATAAACACCTACAAATGCTTTGATAAAGCAATTTTCTATGCTAAAATGCATATAACCAATTCACAAAAGTGAACTTTGACAGAAAAATATCAAGCAATGAGAGAGGTGAGGATTTTGGGGTCCCCCCTAACCTAGGGGGAGGACCAAGCAGATGCCTTGAACACAAAAAGCATATCATGTGAACGATTCAGTGGTGGTCCTTTCCTTCTAGGACCACCCCAAGCACAGTTATGGGCAAAAATACAATATCAACCAAAGGCCCTGCAAAGCATTATGGGACGAGATTAGCAGTGGGCTGTGAATATTATAGTGTCCAATATCAAAATAATTCTACAAAGAGCTGCAGTTCAACTAGTCGTTACTAGATGTCCCTCACGAGTCTAATGCAAAAGCATTGAAATTATTAATACATCTAGCTGCAGTTCCACTAGTCGTTACTAGATGTCCCTCACGAGTCAAATGCAAAAGCATTGAAACCCTTTCATGAAGCTTTTGCATTTGACTCGTGAGGGACATCTAGTAACGACTAGTGGAACTGCAGCTCTTTGTAGAATTATTTTGATATTGGATACTATAATATTCACTGCCCACTGCTAATCTCGTCCCATAATGCTTTGCAGGGCCTTTGGTTGGGATTGTATTTTTGCCAATAACTGTGCTTGGGGTGGTCCTAAGAGGATGGGACCACCACTGAATCGTTCAAAAGATGTGCTTTTTGTTTTCAAGGCATCTGCTTGGTTCTCTCCCTAGGCTAGGGAGGATCCCAAAATCATCACCTCTCTCACTGCTTGTTAATTTATCGTTTTCACTTTTGTGAAATGACTATATGCTTTTTTAGCTTATAAAGACAGAGATATTTATTTTATCTTAACTTGCACTGTGCAAGATGCCTTTGGCAATTATTGTACAGTGCAGTCAAGCACATAGCTACGCCCTATGCAATTTGCATAGCTATGTGTAGTTCAAAATGTACTTCACGTAGCTACGTGAAGTGCTACTACGCAAACTACGCCCAGGCTTACTTTTGTATGCGTGTCCATCGTACGGCTTGAGCTCCGTGCGACTTGGTCTGGTTTTCCACGCATTGCATCGTACTGCGCGGGTCGGAGTTCGCGGGTACGTTTCGTTCGGGTTCATTCCTGGTGCGTGTCGGTCGGTTCGATTTGCGTGGTTTCCCGGCCGGATAGCTTGTTTCCGTGCGGTTCGGTCGTTCGGCTTGTGTTCCGTACGAGTCGGTCGTGATTCACATGCATTTCATCGTACTACCCAGGTCGGGTGACGCCGGTACGTGTCGGTCGGACTATATTCCCATACCGAGTCGGTCGGTATGTTTTCCGGCCCGAATCGGAATCGGCCCCTAAGTATTTTTAAAAAAATTGTTTTGTGGCGTGAGCCAAGTAGGGTCACTATTTGGCCACCACCTCTGTTAATACCTAGCAATTTTTTCCAGTGAGATAGCAGTCAGAGGTATTATGACACTATTGAGGTTTGAAACTGTACAGAACCTGAGCTTAAAACTTTTTTAATGTTGTATTGGTCCTATGTAGTACATGTATTATGTCATGTGATTTGTACGTTATTTTCATTGTTGTTATTTGTGTGATTCCTGTGTATATTGAATAATCAGGAAACTATTATATGCATCAAATTTTCAAAAAAACATTCAAAGAAACTTTATTCGAAGAACAAAAAATTAAAATAATTTAAAAATAAAGAATTCAGTTTGAGGATCATAGCAATTGGTTTGTGTGATCTTGTTATGAATGCATGATTGAATAAGAATCAGTATTGGCATTTTTCTTGTTGTTGACTTTTAGAAAGTGGGCATTTTCTTGTTTAACCATCCTGTGTGCCTATGCCTGTTTGTGTATTCACTGTCTGATTTTGGAGTGACAGGAGCTGGGGTTGTGCATTCACTATAGACAGTCACAAGGGGGGGGAGGTGTGCTCTGCCTTGCCTGGGCTCCTTCTCATCAACAAATATTTAAACACCACCTCCTAAGCTTTTGATAGCTCCTGCTGTCAATGTCAAGTCTAGCCTTAGTACCAGTCTCTCAGGGAAAACCCTTATGCCGCACACCCCACACTACAAAGAATCCTGTCTTTAGCCACCCATGACATATCTCACCCATACAACTCCATTGCACGTTGCAGCTCACTGTCAACTATTGGTCTTATCCATGTCTACTTAGTACCCGGACAACCTGTGCAATTGTATCTATGCTTTGTTAAAAATATAAATACATATATTGATATGTTGTGTTCTACCTCAACAACGGTTCAGATAGTCTTCCTATATTTTGCTTACGCACACTGCAGCCCAAAGTTAATCGGTGGCCCTATGTTTGTTTACTTACTCTTCATGTTACCCTTTGCAAATGTATCCAAGTATTGTCATATCATTATGTATTGACTTATGCTGTTGTTACCTCATTACTGTGTCAGCCACTGACGCTGATACATTCACTTATTTAACTTACATACTGCTATTCGTGTCTACCTCAGAAAAGTATTGCTATTGATCCTTATACCCTCTTGCCTATGTACTGCAATTTTGTCTATATGTCTACCCTAATATGTTTTTTGCACTCTACATATTTGCTACCCTGTATACACAGTGAAGCGCTCTGATGCCCTCGGGTCCAGCTAGCACTATATAAAACTCTACAAATAAAATAAAATAGCCAGGCTGAATAGACCTTGTCTGCATTTAGAGTGATGGGAGGGGTTTCACTAGCACCTAAATAGTCTGTGTCTGCTATGCACAGTGCTGTTTCCACCTCCTGTGGCCAAGCTGGACCAGAGAGGTCAGAACTGGTTTGGACTGAGCTCAGAGACCCTTGCCACAAAAAGAACAAAGAGAAAATGGGGTATAAGTACTGGACCTAAAACCCAAGAACTTTAGATTACTTCTGGAAACAAGAAGACCTGCCAAAAATAAGAGCTGTGTGAGGAGCGCTGCCTTCTCTGTGTGAGGTCGGTTGGGTGGCAGTTGTTGCTTCTATCTGTGGCAGAGGAAAAGGACCGACTCTTTTTGCCCTGCCATGGTATCCTGCTTGAGAAAGTCTCCAAAGGCTTATGTATGCTTGCCTCCTGTTGGAAGTCTCAGGGAGATAAAAGACTTCAAAAGATCCTTGCTACATCAAAAAAGGAACCTGCCTGGAAGGAGAGCTAAGCAGTAGCGCCGCTACTAAACACGGGTGGTGGTGGGGTGAATTAAAAAAATTGCAACTCACTTACCTGAATGCCGCCGGGAGCTGCCGCCTCTGCTCCTTCTCCTCGCCGTAACAGGAACCTACCAGCCTCCCAGAAGCCCCAGTCCAATCACAACGTCGCCTTAAGCAACATTGTGTTTGTCTGAGCGCCATGGTTCGGTGCTCTGACAGGGGCTTGAAGGCTTTGCATGCTCCTCAGCAGGCTGTGTAATGCAGGCCGGTGAGGAAGATGCGAAGTGCGCATCACAACCATCATGCGCACTTTAGAGTGTGCTTTACACTTGTCCCCTGCCCCCCGCACTGGCCAGCCTGGCCCACCCGCTTCACCCCATAACCGAGCAGGAAAAAAATGAAAACAATAATAATATTCATTATTATTTTTTTCGTTTTCCTTTTTAGACTGCTCGCAGAGTAGTGGGGCAACGCTCCTCTGCCTTAGCAGAGGAGCTGCCACTGGAGCTGAGAAAGCGTGTGAGGAGCGCTTTCTTTTTCAGCCCAATGCGTGCGAGGTGCTATTTCTGCTCCCTGCCTCTAGACATGACCGGTGCATGCTGAGCGCTTCTGGAGTTACCTACCTCTCAGCGTGTGGAGCACTATCTCTGGCCATTTCCCTGTTTATAAAGAGTAGCGCATGAAGAAGCGCTGTGCCAGTCCAGAGAAGCGTGTGGTGGGCACCCCATGGGTTGGGGAGACGAAGCGGTGTGTAAGGGCTCCTAGCCCACCCCCCACAGGAGGATCACACCGTACCATCCCTCTGGGAGCAGAGCCACTCTAAGGCTGCATTCCCATTGGGTTGCATTGGAGGCAGACCTTTTGGTGGACTCCAGAGGGTCTGAAGAAGCTTTTCAGAGTGATCCTGAAGGGGGTGGCTCAGGTTTTCCCCAACCAGGTGAGGTAGACGAGGGTTATAGTGACCCAGATAGGTCCTAGTGTAGTGGGATGGGTGAGGGGTACCATGTCCTGTCTCTGAGTAGAGGGAGTGGGTGTGGGCGAAACCCAGTCCCAGAGCCTGGTTGCTTCCATGAGTGAGCACCAGGAGGGGGGGCCTAGTCTGTACCGGGAGGCCATCCCCTGAGGGGGATACCAGGGTGTCAGGTGAGCTGAGGGGGTGGCTGTCACAAGGCCAGTTCTGGTGTCTGGCATCACCATTCCAAGTGGGAGGGTGCATGAGTCCAGAGAAAGAGGTGAATGGGGGAGACAGTCCCGGGTGGTAGGGCAAGTGGGTCAGGAGTTGCCAGCTCTGAGGTCAGAGCACCCCAGGGCTGCCCCTGTGAGGCCACTTCTGGCCTGGGTGGCCCAGCCAAGTACCCTGCATCAGGCGTTAGATTAACGCATTTTAATGTGGTGGTCAGCATCACCGCATTTGACCACCAGCACGCTAAGCCGAGCTTGGGTGAAGCAGGTAGTGACTGCGACTGCGGTCAGAGCTGCATTTACAGCAGTGGCGAGCGTGGCGCCCACTCCGAGTGCGGCATCTGAGTGCTCAATGAATGAGGGCTGTAGCACAGCCATGGCGGGGGCTATATAGCCGGCTCTTGCACCAAGCGGCTGTGTGACAGGAACATGTCTGTGAGCCCTGGAGTCGACCCTGAGAGCCACAGCAAAAGTTTTCATTTCAAATATGAAACAAGCTACAACAGTGTTTAAATATGTCTGTGGAATATCAATGCGCAACTATAACACAACTTTTAACGTGGCTCGAGATGCTTTAGAACACAAGCAATGTTAGATTCTTGGTGACACTTCTGTAATAAGTGAGGTATGGGGGATAGTCTGGCACGAGCTCCGTTTGTAAACAGACTCAGGCCCTTCCTGCAGATGGGAGGGGCTTCACTGGACCAGGAGGAGCTGCAGCGGGCCAGGCTGGGCCCTGAGGGGTTGGGTCACTTCCTGCACCTGGCCTGGCTGCTTCAGGCCCTCGCACTGCTGGCTGCAAGCATCAAAATCCCCCCATCTCACTACCCGGTCGGCCACTTGTGCAGCATCCCTGGTGGCAAACTGCGTTTCCCTGTCATATTGGGTAACAGAGGCCAGCAGAGAAGTGAATGGTGGACAGTACAGCAGACAGTCAGTGATAGCCAGTAGCTCCTGACTGTTAGAGTGGCTGAGGGGAGGAGAAGGGGATCCTGAGGAGAGCGGGGGTGCTTAGGGTGTTATGTCTTCAGGCCTGTGGCGAAGTCGGCGGAGAAAATCACAAGGTCAGGCACACCAATCGCTGGTATTATATATAACAGGTATCTCACGCTGGAACCCCAGACGCTTATTGTTTCATACCCGGGACCTACCAAACGTTCCCCACTCCAGAAGGCGGAAGAAAAGAAGCCTAGATCAGCTCTCAAGAAAGACCCCGAACCAATACGAGGACCGAGTTGTCAATACAGAATCTGTGTGGCAGCCAGAAGTTGACATCAAAGGCTCTGCGACATGAGAGGATGCTCCTGGAGGGAAATCAAGTTTTCACGTAATGCAAACTGCGTAGAGGTGACCTGTTTCACACTACTGTAACGTAATGTAATGTAATGTAATATGGACTTATAAAGCGCACTATCACCCCACGGGTATACTGGCGCTGAGGTTAACAGGAACTCCCCTAAATGCACATGTTTACCCACCGGGTGACTATCCCGCACTATATCCTAGGGAAGAGACGGGTTTTAAGCTTCTTTCTAAACTGAAGGAACTCTTCTGATTGCCTGAGGATAGGCGGGAGATTGTTCCATAGATGAGCGGCCGCACAGATAAACGCTCTCCCTCCAAACCTAGAGGTTCTAATTCTGGCAGTACAGACCAGATGAGCTGTGGAGGATCGAAGATTTCTTACGGGGGAATGCCAGACAAATTTGTCCTGCAGTGGCACCGGTCCAAGTCCATGCAGGGCCTTGAAAACAATGCATAATGATTTGAACTGGATTCTCTGAGCTAGAGGAAGCCAGTGGAGCTCATTAAGAGCCGCAGAGGCAGAAGCTCTACGTGGCTTCTTTAGGGCTAACTTTGCGGCTATCGTCTGTATTCTTTGCAGTTTCATAATGAGGAAATTAGGTGCACCGAGTAGCAGAGCATTGCAGTAGTCCAGACGGCTCAGAATAACACTTCTCACCACTAGAGCCCTGGCTGACATGGGTGGCATAGGGAGAATTTTCCGCAGTGCTTTGATGAGGGAGAAGCAAGTTCCAACTGTTTTATTCACATGGTTTTCCAGACTCAACTTGTTGTCAAAGACTACCCCCAGATTACGCACTGCTACAGCCGGTGTAGGAGGCGCGTCTGCCTGAATAGGCCAGAAATTGGCCGGAAGCGGGCGGGGGACTTTCTTGGCCGTGCAGTATAGGATTTCTGTTTCCCCCCCATTGAACTGCAGGGAATTGTCCGTGAGCCATCTAGTAGTCCTTTGCATGCATTCATGAAAGTTACTGAGTGGAATAGACTGATTCCCCTCAAGAGACATGATGAGCTGCGCGTCGTCCGCATTATTCACCAGCTTGATATTATAGCATTTAATGATGGGGATCAGCGGTCTCATATAAATATTACTCAATATAAGACATCTCCTAACATGACATATCATAACATTCCACTCCCTTGCAGAGCCTTTGGTTCAGGTCCTCTGTGGTATAAACCATAATGCAAATTTCTCGTTGCGCAAATGGTTGTAGTTTGTGATATGTATATGTTTTCCTCGTCTTCATTGCTTCATTTTGCTCACGAGAAAGTGTCACTCATACTCATTGAAATGTCACTCATAATAATACTGAAATCATGAAAACGTCACACATGGCAACCTGAAACCATGGCAGCTATACCTGGGGTTTCTTGAGGCTGGAGACCTGCATAAGGCAGACTCTCGCACAACTCATGAGGAGCGGGTTTTCCTTGGGGGGGGGGAGGGGGGGAAGAAGCTGGCTTGGTATATGGTGCACACTTATGTAAGTGGGCACCCTGCACCAATCCAGACAACCCTAATGGTTATTTAAGAGGTCTTAGACAACCTTAGAAAGTTCTCTAAGTGGTAGCTGTGGAGAGCAGCCTTCAGGCTTAGTCCAGAAGGAGTGTAAAGCAGCTTGTTTTACCAGAACATAATCGTATAGGTATAGATTAAGTGAGAAAGAACCACAGAGTGTATTTATAAAAATATGTATTTATTATAAGACACTCACTAACACATACAGATATCTCCTAGCCGGAGATATACACAATGCGCACAATGCTTTTCAATAGAAACAGGTAAGTAGCACGAAATACACAGTGGTCACCAGGGGGAGACCAAACCATATACTAAAATAGTGGTATGCGAACCACGACTCGAGTCAAGACTATACCCAGAAGATGTAGAAGTGCCGGGGACCCAAGGAACCACCCGAGGTAAGTAACCAGGAACCCCACCGAGGCCGCGTGCAGAGTGGGAACATGACCGCAGGCTCAATACAAGTCAATGGGTAAGTCGCTGTTGCAATTTTAAAGAAGAAGGACCCTTCCCAGGGAACCCTGAAGAAACCCTTTGGAAGACAGAAGGTTGGAGAGCCACCCCACCTGTGGGTACCCAGGAACCAGGATACCTACACCAGGGAAGCTGGGTGCATAGGTGAGAAGTGGCGTCAGAAACCGCCGTCGAACTCAATGGAGGACTGCAGGAAGATGTCGCTGCTGGAGAAGGTGAAAGTGTCCGGTGGAACCCAAAGGTGGATTCAAGTCAAGAAATACGTGCAAGCAGAGGGGACAGAGTCTAGGGCACTTGGAAGTGAGCAGGAGGGCCGGAAGACGAATGCCCACCGAAGTAAAGTGTTGCAGGAGAGCTGACGGTGACCTTGGCGACGCTGTGGAAGACCAGGAGCCATTCACGAGCTGTCCCACGTTGGGTGTCGAGAGTTGAGGGGTCGGTGTTCGTTGGAAGCACCAACAAGCCTTTGCAACTGCAACCAAGGTGGAAAGTGAAGAAGGTACAGTGTCGGGACCAGCAAGGTCCAGGAGACTCACCATGAGCAGGGGAATCAGGGCAGGCCCTGAGCAATCAGGGGAGCCTTCAGAAATCAAAGGAGACCCTCAGGAGGACCCACAGCCCGGAGGCACTGGGGTTGCAAGAGTACCTCGGGCAGCTCACCAAAGATGTAGGCCCACGGTGCAAGTGATGTGGTGAGGATGAATATCTTGGTCACAGGAGATGTCTGAGGTGGGGGCTACTTGGAGCCCAAAGATCTTGATGGAAGGAAGCCAACAAGCCTTTGAAACAGCAAGTTGATGCGATTCACAGGGGTTCGGTTGCTGCGACTCCGACGAGGGATACTGGCCTCAAACTTGGTGAGAGGACAGGGCAGGCCTCGAGGGATGTAATGAACCATGACCTGTGTTGCTGAGCCTTTCGGAATCAGTGGGAGCCCAGGATCAGCAGACCGGTCAGCTTAGTTGCGGTGCTTGCAGGGAAGTGACTACTTCACTCAAGGGAGATTCCTTCAGGTGTCTTGGATGCCCACAGGCCTTGGAAGGTTCCTGTATAGAGCACAGGCACAGACGTTGCAGCACACGAGCAGGGCGACATGATCAGGAGCAGCAGGAGTCTTCCCAGTCACAGCCTTGATGCCCGGAGTGAAGTCCAGTGAAGTCCAGAGTGCCCAGACGGTCGAAGAAGAAGTGATGTCTTGAAATGAATCTGGTCCCACGACGAATCTAGGGACCCACCCTTAGGTAAGCCCTTAAGTACCCTAAGGAAAGAGTTGGGACGATTCAGGGTTCCCTCCCAGGGGAGGGGTCGGACAGTGGGGAGGATACTCCCATGTTCTTTGTCCAGTTTCACGCCAGAGCGGGAGCCAATGGCTCCCTGAGCTGGTTTGAACTGGGCTATACAAGGAGGGTATGAACTGGGCTATACAAGGAGGGTACCAAGTGTGCCCTTCAAACAGACTAAGTGGTGCTGGCAAGCGCCCCACCCGGCTCCAATACACTAAGTTCTGTATGGGAGGTGGTTACACCTCCCTGTTACAGGATACCCATTGTCCTTCCTTCCTCTGCGCGAGCTTGGCTCAGCAGCAGGAGGGCAGAATCGTGTCTCTGGTCGGCAGCAGCCGGAGGAGCTTTACAGTGCATGGGATCATACCTTCCACACCGTTTATGGTGTGGGGGTATGATCCCAACATGTTTGATACCAAACATGATAGGGTTTGTTACAGCCAGTTTAGAGATGGTCATCGTGTAATGACGCATGGCCACTCTATGTATTGTAATGGCTGATGCACTTACAACCCGGGAAAATGGACTCCGAGGGTCGTAGGGGTGTGCTGCTCATGCAAGGGCACCCTCACATTTTTAACCGAGCACCCTGCCTTCAGGATTGAAAGGCCTGCTTTAGGGGTGACTTAGAAGTTTTAAGTACAGTGACCTTAGATATAGGGAAACCTATAAGTGGTGGTAGCACCAGCTTACACAAGCTATCATGGCAGGCCTGTAGTTACAGTTTGAGTGGTCCTTCATGGCTGGCATAATACATGCTTCAGCCCATGGGGGACCCCTGGTGTACCTATGTCCTGGGTACCTCACTACCATATACTAGGGACTGATAAGGGTACACCAGTGTCCAATCTGGGGTGTCCCTAAGTACTTACCATACCAATTTAGGGGAGAAAGCACAGAGACTGGGGTCCTGATTAGCAGGGTCCCAGTCAGACTAGTCAGAAAACAGCATAGCACCAGGCAAAAAGTGGGGGTAACCATGAAAGCAGATCCTACTTTCCTACAGGGGGTGTACTCCCCCGGACGTCCTGGCTTGCCAGGCACAGGTCCAGCCTAAGGGTACAGACCCTGGGTTGCAGGGCCAGGTTCAGGGTGCCCCCCCTGACCTGGAGGAAGGGGCAACTGCTAGCAGTGCCCCTACCGGTTTGTCTTCTGGGGGTAGCGCTCCAGGTGGGAGGGTGCAAAGCCCCAGGGAGGAGGACAGGGTGTGGGAGAGTCCACCCCAGTCTCCTGTTCAGCCTCAGGGTAGAGACCCTGGGCTGGTGGGCCAGTGTCATAATGCCATCCCTGACCTGGCAGGAGGGAGAGTGGACAACGGGTGCCAGGTACCTGGGGCTACCCCTCCCTACTCTCTGATGCCACAGGGGTTAGAGAGCCCTGAGAGGCATGATGCCTGGCTCTCGTCACTGACAGCTGTCAGTGGATGCTGTGGCTTGCTGTCCTGGTGGACAGAGTTACTCCTGGGAGGGGGACAGGAATCACCCCGGGGGTGGACTGGGCCACACCGCTGTGTAGGCCATGTGGGTACTGTCTGCCTGCTGGGACACATATGTGAGCAAAATAAGTTTAGGCACTGCACAGATGGGGTCCGCAGGTGAGGAGTAGGGTTCCCCATGGGTTAGCTTAGTGGGCCCTGAGAGTATGAATAGAGAGATCCAACTGAGTTCAGGAAGGTGTGGAACTGGAATGTGCCCCTGCTGTTGCGGGCCAGGGTCCATTTTCTATTGCCCTAATCAGGGAAGTCCACCAAGGTATTGATTGGTCTTCCCTGGCTTTAGGCTGGTGGGGGTTTGTGTTAGGCCTGGCCCTTTTTGCAGGTTTATCCCCAAACTTTTTACCTTTTGCCTCCTATTTTTCTGATCCTGTTTTCGTTGGCTATATGATTCTGGGCATTTTACCACTGCTAATCAGTGCTAAAGTGCATATGCTCTCTGTGTAAATTGTGATTATGATTGATTATCCATGATTGGTATATTTGATTTACTGGTAAATCCCTAGTAATGTGCACTGAGTGTGCCAGGGCCTGCATATCAAATGCTACTAGTGGGCTTGCAGCACTGGTTATGCCACCCACATGAGTAGCCCTGTAAATGTGTCTCAGAACTGCCACTGCAGTGTCTGCGCACGCAGTTTTAACAGCCATGTCGACCTGGCAAGTGCACCCACTTGCCAGGCCCTAGTCTTCCCTTTTCATACATATAAGTGTTAGAATCGAATGTCCCATTGCCCCGTCCCTCATGATGTATGCCGTGTTGTGTTAGCATTCAGGTAGCTATTTTATATTTATCGCTATTTCAAATGTGCATGTGTCCAGCTTTTTAGTAAGGTTGTGCAGGCTAAAGTTAGCATCTGAGATGCCATTTTCCTTTCTGTAGTCGCCATGTTACGCTGTAAGAAGAACTCGGCCTCTGTGCCCCCCGCTCTCTCCTTGTCTCAGCAGAAGCTGCTGTTCAGAAAGTTCCCTTATCTCATCCAAGGTTGGAACTCAGAGGCACGAAGAGAATAGTTTATTCAGCTTTGCATACCTATCCCTGGACATAGTTGTGCTCCCACACTAGAGAGAGCTGAGACCGAGTAAGATGGCCTTGGGAGCCTGATAACGTTTACCCATTCTGCAAGTGGTAGCTCATCTCTCAGTGCCTTCTTTGTTCAGTTGTCTGCCCTAGCTGTATTTTTCCATCAGGGGCGGGGTTTTGAGAGGTGTTGGAAGGCTTATTTTGTGTTACCAAGTGTTCTGGGGCCAGTCCCTCAACAGCTATCCCATGAGGCTGGTCAGACCGGGCTCCACTGCAGTGCATTTTACTAATAAAGGTGTTAGATTGTATTCTCCGCTGTTATGCCGACTCTTCATTTCTGGGAAGGCCGAGAGGTGGTCGCGAGTGACCCGGGTGGCCCATTTCGGGTCACTTCCTTCAGTTTGCGCCCATCCAGGGACCCCATCGGGCTGACCCATCTTGCCCGGAATAGGGTGCAGAGGTCGGGGCCGCGTCCGGTCGGATGGGCGGATCGAGGTTCCCCACATGACCAAGCTTAGTTCTCACAACTGCCCCGCCTGTCTGATCGGGCGGCGTCTCGCCCAGCAATCATCCCGCCTGGGGTCCTGAAAAGGTGAAACCCTTGGATCTGACCATTTGGTCCGAGGAGTCGGTGGTGGAGAATAACTTGGCTCGACCTGTGTGCACCAGGTGAGTTTGCTTGGTCTCTTGGTAATCATGGCACCATCTTGGATAATCTTGAATATGCTCTGAGGATCATTCTTGGCTTGTTTTAACTTGGTGGGTCTGTAGACCCTTGAGATACAGAGTGTTTGCGAACGCTTTGCCAGGCCACCTGTTGAATTCGGTTTACTCTTGAAAAGGCCTGGGGCTAGAGCCTGTCTCCTTGTCTTGGTACAGTCTTCGGACTGTCTGGTGCAGTCTCCGGACTGCCTTGTCTTGGTACAGTCTTCGGACTGTCTGGTGCAGTATCCGGACTACCTTGTCTTGGTACAGTCTTCGGACTGTCTGGTGCAGTCTCCGGACTGCCTTGTTTTGGTGCACTCTGTATGTCGGCTGCCTGTTGGATTCATGTTGTTTGGTGTGTGTTTGGTTTCATGTGAACAGTGACTGTGCCTGATGGTAAGATGCCTTGTCTGAGTAAATTGCGGTGTGTCGCTGTTGTTCTGCCAAAGCTCGGCTGGAGGAGAGGCAACCTGCGCCTCCTGAAGGCACCCCAAATTTCGATATGTATACTAAGCACGGCATTGGCCCTATTATGTTAAGTACATTATGGCACAAATATCCGAGGGACAATGCCGAGCTTCAGTGGCCACCGAAAGGTACCTTTGATGAACAGAAATTGAATTATCTGCAGGATAAATTATTTGCCAGGAGAAGTAGGCAGTCGATGTTTGATTCACTCCAAGTCTGGCAGAAGGAAGCTAAGCAAAGGCGCATGCGAGCAGAGAAGGAGGCTCGGAAAGGGAAAATGCAAACAGTAACACAGAAAGCAGTAGCTTACGATAGAGAGAAAATAGAGAAGGGTATAGAGTGTGCCGATAGGAAGTTTTGCTTACAGTGTGATAAGTCCTATGTTGCCCGAGAGGAAGGTGATACCTTTGTGGAAGAACTATTAGAAACCCGGCCCTCACCTCCTTACGCCCCACAGCGAATATACCCTGTTGTTCCGACATTTCAGTCTTCAGCCACTCCCGTTTCTGCGTTTGGCCCTTCTATCTCTGACCCGGCTGATTCAGCTACGGCCCCGTCTGTTCTCTCTCTGGCCTCGTAAGCTACGGGTGCAGTAGCTGAAGGTCCTCCCTCTGTGTCTGCTGTTCCTGCTCATGTTTCTCCCCCTTCTCTCACCCCTTCCACGCAGTCATTGCTGACATTGGTGCCCGTCCCTTCATCCATTATGTCTTTCCCGTACATTTCATCCCCGGCATCGTTAGGTGTTGGGACACCGGTGTGTGGGTTGGTCGAAGGGAATTGGGCAGCGGCACGAGAGCGAATGGGGCGGGTGCTGATTCGGTCAGATGTGGGGGACGAGGGGAAGAAGATGGTAGCTGATCAGGCTGTGCAGTGGGCACGGAGTCCGATCTACAGTGTAGAGGACGTGTGGAGCGTGTTGAAAGATTTTGAGCCGTTTGTACAGCAGCATGCTCTCAAGCATATGTCGGCTACATTGATAGCGTTGTGGGAACAGTGTTTCGGAGATGCGGCACCACAAATCATATATGACATTCGTGACCACGTATACGCTGCTGATATGGCCCCTAATGATGTTTTTAGCAATGTTGCAACGATGATTGGTTATCGGGGTAGGTTGCATCAGAACTCACCGACGATCGTGTCCCAATTCCCGATGAGGGAGGTTCACCCTATTTTTCATCCTGAGATCCCAGAACGGCGTAATGCACAGGATTGTTGTTCAACCACGGGTGGTGGCCCGTTTTCAGGAACAATGGGTTGACACTCCGTGGAAAAGGAGTGAGGTGTTAGCCCTCAAGAGTCAGCTGCCGGACCCTAGGAAAAACCCAACTGCATATTACAAAGAATTAACGGAGGCCGCATCATCGACAGTGATGCCGTTGGCCGATATTGAGATGTTTTTCAGGTTGCTTGTGCCAGTGGATATATGGAGGCAGGTGCATATGCAGGACCATGTGGTGGAGTTGGGGGGTACTTGGAATGAGATTAGGGCATGGGATCAGGCACGGAAATCTGGTGGGAAGCCTAAGGCTGAAATACTGGCTTTGCCGAGTCGTAGCATTACTTACATGCATTCTCTCATTCCGCCGAGACGAGTAGATTGGGACACGTTAACGGCATGTTGTCAGAAGAAGGATGGAAGTGTCAGATTTTCTCACTCGGTTTGAAGGGGTGTTCCTGGATTTCAGTGGACAAGATTTGTCGGTGGAAGGCGGTGTCCGGTTGTTTGTTAACAGATTTGTTACGAACCTGCTCCCCGAGATCGCAGCTCGGTTGCAGGCTTCTGAGAGCTCCTGGACTACCTCCTCCCCTTCCGTGATATTGAGTATAGCTCAGTACTATGAGCATAGGGAAAAGAGGAGAAGGAGAAGGTGGAGAAGAAGAACAAGGAGTTGAAGACTAAGGTACTAATGCAACAGGCAGCAAGGGGGTCCGGTAGAGGACGTGGCACTGATCTGGCTCAACGGTCGCGTGGCACAGGCAGAGGTGGCGGTCTGGTGGGGCCGAACCAGTGTGCATATTGTAGGAAGGAGGAGCACTGGTGGAGTGAGTGTCTGGACTTGTTGTAGAAGGTTGCAGCCCCGAGAGGTCGGGGTGCAGGTGAACGGGGTCGTGGTGAAGGGGGCCGCGATGAGGTTCAGGGTGGGGGATCCTTGGATAGTCGCTCCGATCAGAACTATTTCGATGACCCCTGGGGAAGGCAGTACTATCACAATGATTATGATTTGGACGAGGCTTCAGGGATGTCCTATAACTAGGACAGCCAAGGACAGGGTGAGGGACCAGTTCAAATACCTGTAGATCAGCGTGGTCCTTATGTCATGGCGGATTTGCATGGTTCAGCTAAGAAGTTTTGGGTGGATACAGGTGCAATGAATAGCTCTGTTTCTCGTTCACTGGTCCCCGGGGCAGCTCTGTCTGGCCATAATAATGTCTCTGTAGGTTTTTCAGGCATACCGGTTGTGAGCCCCATTTCTGAACCTCTTGCTTTAACTATAGGCCCTTACACTGTGGACTCGCCCTTTTTGTTAACAGTGAACTGTGGAGAAAATGTAATGGGATTAGATTTGTTGAAAAAGTTGCATGCTAAGATTTCATGTTCTCAGGGTGGCGTTTATATGACAATAGGACCTGATGTGGCCAGCACCAAACAGTGTTTTTCGAAAGACGCACCGCTTCCTGCTGAAATGAAGGATGTGCTGCCCACATTGTGGGCAACAGGAGATACGGATGTAGGGCTGTTGCAGATACCGCCGGTCTCTATCACGGTTAAAAAGAACGCCGCGCTGCCTCGTATTCCCCACTACAAAATACCGCAGGCGGGGGAACGGGCTTTCTTGCAGATTATACAGGATTTGATCAAATTGGGGGTGGTTGAGGAGACAGTTGCCAAAGTGTGTAACAGCCCTATTCTCCCCATCCTAAAAAAGACAACCTCGGACTGTGCTGATGCTCCTCCTGATGTCTATCGTTTTGTGATTGATTTGCGGGAGGTTAACAAAATAGTGGTCCCTCAGTTCCCGGTGGTACCCGATATTACTGCCCTTTTAACAATGATTCTTTCCACAGCCAAATTCTTTTCTGTGATTGACCTGAAAAATGCTTTCTTCAGTATCCCCATCCACCTGGATAGCTGGCTACTTTTTGGGTTTACATTGGGAGCTTCCAATTCTGTCAAGCTCCTCAGGGGTACACTGAAAGCCCTAGTATATATAGTCAAGCCTTGAAGGGTCAGTTGGATTCCCTCTTTCTTCCCTCAGGTAACGTATTATTGCAATATGTGGACGACCTGTTGGTAGCCTCCAATATTGAAGAGGGTTGCAAAGATGCCACAGTCAAATTACTGCTACATTTGGCACAGCATGGACATAAAGTGTCCCTTTCTAAATTCCAATATTGTCGACAGAAGGTCACCTATTTAGGTCACCTACTGTCGAAGGAGGGAAGGAGGCTAACACCAGAACGAATTGGTGCCATTGTTAACAGGCCTGTCCCCAAGACCCAGAGGGATGTGCGTGCTTTCATAGGCATCACTTCGTATTGTCGCCACTGGATACCCGGTTACTCCTTACTAACAAAGCCTCTGCTCTATTTAACCACCAAAGATGTGCATGAGCCTTTACCTTGGGCGCATGAATGTCAGCAAGCTTTTGAACAATTAAAAGTTGCGCTTTGCTCTGCGCCTGTGCTTGGTACGCCTGATTATCTGAGGCCTTTCGTTTTGTACGTACACAAAATGGCTGGATGTCCGCTTTCTGTGTTAACACAAGCCTTTGGAGATAAGCAGAGGCTGTGTGCTTATTTCTCTGCTCTTCTTGACACTGTTGCCAGAGCCCTCCCGAGCTGTTTAAGAGCTGCCGCGGCCGTGGCTGTCTCTATTCGACAATCGGCAAGGCTCGTCCTCAATACTGATCTCACAGTAATGGTACCCCATGCTGTGGACACACTTTTGAATAAGACAAAGACGCAGCACCTTACCAGTGCTCGTCTAACAGGTTATGAATTGACTCTGCTTGCGCCACACATCACAATTAAAAGATGTGCCACTCTGAACCCTCCCTTCGGAAAATGAAGACGCAGATGTCCATGATTGTTTATTCCGGACAGAGGAGGAGACGAAGGGACGGGTAGACCTAACTGACGTTCCCTTATCTGACCCGCAAGGGGAACTATATGTCGATGGCTCTTGTTTCAAATTGTCAAATGGCACCACCACCGCAGCATACGCAATTACTACGCTGAGCACTGTAGTTGAAACATCATGTGTTCCCTACCAATCAGCACAAGCTGCAGAGCTGGTTGCTCTTTTGCGAGCATGTGAATTAAGCAAGGGATTGGCTGTCAATATTTATACTGACAGCCAGTATGCCTTCGGAGTAGCCCATAATTTTAGGCAGCTCTGGGTGGAGAGGGGATTCCTCACCTCCCATGGCACTAAGATACAGCACGACCCTTTGATACATAGGTTGTTGTCAGCCCTGGCACTTCCCAAACGATTGGCAATAGTGAAGTGTAGTGCCCATAAAGCGATTACTGATGATGTGGGGAGGGGCAATGTGTTTGCAGACCAAACAGTTAAAGAGACAGCTAGGTCCAAGATGAATAGGATGTTTGTGGCAGGGCCAGCTTGATGGGTGCCTGAAGGTGGGATGTTTGAGGACACATTAGAAAATTTGAAGGGGATTCAAAGTGAGGCAACGGTTGAGGAGTTGGCAACGTGGCAGGAGAGTACAGGACGCTTAGATGAGGAAGGGTGCTGGACCGATAAATCGGAAAAGCAAAGATGGATGTTACCAGATGCATATGTATTCCCTGTAGTTACAATGGCACATGGTCCAGCCCACATTAGTGCAAGGGGGATATGTAAGTTATTGGATCCCCTATGGCAAAATGACAACATCCCTAAGGTAGCGGCCCATCTGGTGAAGAATTGCATGGTTTGCTTGATGCATAATCCTGGGAAAGGTACCCCTACACCTCCTGGTAATTTTGCACCCCCCTCTTTCCCTTTCGAGGTTCTCCAGATGGACTACATCGAAATGGAACGAGTTAACAATCTGAAGTACATGCTGGTGGTCGTTTGTGCATTCAGTAAATGGATTGAGGCTTACCCCACTAAAGAGAACACAGCCATGGCGACGGCGAAGGCCCTTTTGAAGGAGTTTTTCAGGCGCTGCGGCTTGCCCTGTTTGATTTGGAGTGACAACGGGAGTCACTTCAATACAAAAGTGATTCAGCTGGTGTGCGATGGTCTGCACATTAAGCAGAAGTTTCATGCAGCGAATCACCCCCAGTCGGCCGGTTTGGTTGAGAAGTACAATGGTACTCTTAAGTTGAAGCTGGCAAAGATTAGGGAAAGCACAGGGTTACAATGGCCGGACGCACTACCCCTTGCCCTGTTATCCACCAGAGTGACAGCCCATTCTAGAACAGGGTTATCCCCATACGAAGTGGTTTTCGGGTGCCCTGCAAATGTGTGGGGTGTCCCTCACCCACGCCATTTTTCTGATATTAAATACCCGCTGCTTGTGGATTACTTATATGAATTAACTAAAAACTTGCGTTCTATTCATCAACAGATCCATGAAGCACTCCCGCCAATACCTGAGGGGCCAGGGCACAGTATCCAGCCCGGGGAATACGTGCTAGTGCGAAACTACCAGAGACGAGGGTGCTTGGAGCCGAGGTGGAGGGGGCCTCTCCTGGTTTTACTCGCCACGAGGACTGCTGTGAAGGTGGAGGGATGGAAGAACTGGATCCATTCATCCCACTGCAAGCGAGTCCCGCTCCCTCTCCCTTATGACAAGTGGGTCCGTGAGGGAATAGGGGACAACGAGACGGAGAAGGTCCCTCACTTTGTCCCTTTCTCTGATGCCCGACTGACCTGGGCACAGACGGAAGAGGAGAACGATGCTGTTTTGAACGAGGCAGTGCCTCCAGAAATAAGGGCTGCCCAGGTTTCTCTTCCATCTGGTTCACAGGAACAAGAGTCTTAGTCCATTGCCTTCCCGAGTTTAAAGTTCTTTTCCGAGACGAGGCAGTGCCTGGAGTGGCTCGGTACAGTCTGCGTCACCGGCGGAGGGACAGTGCACCCAAGGGACAGTCAGGTTAGTAGGGATGGACTTCGGGATGAAAAATAGGGCCCGCATACCCTGCCTATAGTACAAACAATAGTCTAGGGAAAGGGAGATTGGTGCATTGTCTGAGATATTGGACAGGATAAGTGGGGGGTGCTTCCCAAGGAGGGGAGCTGCCCTATCCTGATTGAAGAGACAGGAAGGGTTGTGATCGTGCAGCCCCACCGCGAAGTGCTCATTAGCACCACTGTTTAGAGACACTGAGAGACTATTTTTTTACTTTTTCTCCTTTTGAAGTGCTCGTTAGCACCACCGTTTAGAGACACCAAGAGACTATTGTTTCCTTTTTGTTTTCCCCTCTCTGTATACCTAGCTCCATAACACAAACTCTTCTCTGGTAGTTTGATAGATGAAAATGTATCCTTTTGGTCGTATTGTTATGGAAGAACAGCCTTTAGAAGAACGCCGCTGTGGCCAACATAGCCCCACTTGGTCAAGCTGGCCTACTATGACTAAGATAGTGTACCTAGTGATAGTTTTCGTAGCATTGGTAGCAGTTTTTGGGATCCTATGGTTCTTGGAGGAAAGACTTCCTGTACACTCCCTGATTGCAACAACTACGCCCCCCCCCGAGCATGTCTTTGTCACCCTGGCTCCGCATAAGGAAAGACATCGGCAGACTTATGTAGATAACGTCTTTCTGCAGATGCTCCATCAGGCCCACCATACCACCAATGTCACCGATTGTTGGGTTTGTGGTTTACTCCCCTCAGCGATGCATAAAAATGACCTGTTGCTGTCCTTGCCCCTCTTTTATTTAGCCAGCTGCGAAGCCTAGTTTCAGTTGTTTACCATGGTATATATCCATTATCATTCAGATGCAATGAATATGACATACCTTGATTATGAGGCTGTGCTGGGCTATATAGCAACTCACCAAGGATTTACCCCGGGGAGGGATAGGACTGCCGACACCCTACATTCTGATGCTTGCATGAATGTATATGAAAGGAAGAAAAATGTAACATGGCTTATGGATGAGATGATAGATTTCCAAAACTTTAACGTCACTGAATATTTCAGGTCCTTTCAGTTACGCAATATTACTCAGGATAAGGCGATGCCTGTACCGGTGATTAATACCACAATTAGTTTCTGTGTCCGAGGTTTTGGAAAGGTTCCGGCAGGAGAGAGTATTTGTATTGCACTTATGACTTGAACACCACAAGTAGTCCACCATTGCTTCCACCCCACAACGTGTACTTTGTCTGCGGGTCCCAGGCTTACGTATGGCTTCCTATGGGGTGGTCTGGGGTGTGCTATGTGTCCTTCCTCGTGACCCCTGTGTATATTGCACCATCCAATTATCATAGAGACCACAGATTACGGCGCAGGAGTGTTTATCTGTCCCGAGTAAGAAGGGTTATTGACACGAAGGATATTGATCAGACTGACACTACCTTACAGCAATTTACAGATGCCATGAAGGGTATTTTGCCATTTTGGAGCCCCATGCATGACAGCCATAGTATACGCCGACTCACAAGGGTTGTAGAAGGAGTTATCAACACCACAGCAGGAATACTGTTCAACATCACGGCTGAGATTCAGGCTACAAGACTTGTTGCTCTTCAAAACAGGATGGTGTTAGACGTCATCCTTGCTGATCGGGTTGGGGCCTGTCGCGTCATTGGTAGTAGTTGCTGTGTGTACATACCAGACCACGCTCCGAATGTATATGCCGCCATACAAAACTTACATAGACTAGCATCTGACATACACCGGGAGAATGGTACATGGTCCCTGTCTGGGTGGTTTTGGGGTCTGATAGCAACATGGGGCTGGAAAATACTCTTATTCTTGGTAGCAATTGCAGGTGTTGTATTCACCTGTTGCCTGTGCATCAATTGCCTCCCGCCTGTTGCTCTTATTGCATGCAAAAGTTAACACGCAAGCCCGGAGTTCAAGAGCAAAAAGTTGAACACTCTGTCATGATGGTACAGACTGTTCATGATTTGATGTCCATTGACAAAGGCATTTTTGAATACTAATATGTGCACCTGCCTAACATTGCTGATGATTACCCCAATGGTTAACAGTTATATATGTAACGTCATGTTCCCCTTCCATTAGAATTGTAAAGACCCTAACCTGATAGCACCAATAAAAGATTAGCTATGAATGCTAAAAGGAGTGTCTGTTAGATTTGAATGTCCCATTGTCCGATCCCTGATGATGTATGCCGTGTTGTGTTAGCATTCATGTAACTATTTTATATTGATTGCTATTTCAAATGTGCTTGTGTCCAGCTTTTAGTAAGATTGTGCAGGCTAAAGTTAGCATCTGAGACGCCATTTTCCTTTCTGTAGTCGCCATGTTACGCTGTAAGAAGAACTCGGCCTCTGTGTCCCCTGCTATCTCCTTGGCTCAGCAGAAGCTGCTGTTCAGAAAGTTCCCTTATCTCATCCAAGGTTGGAACTCAGAGGCACGAAGAGAATAGTTTATTCAGCTTTGCATACCTATCCCTGGACATAGTTGTGCTCCCACACTAGAGAGAGCTGAGACCGAGTAAGACGGCCTTGGGAGCCTGATAACGTTTACCCATTCTGCAAGTGGTAGCTCATCTCTCAGTGCCTTCTTTGTTCAGTTGTCTGCCCAAGCTGTATTTTTCCATCAGGGGCGGAGTTTTGAGAGGTGTTGGAAGGCTTATTTTGTGTTACCAAGTGTTCTGGGGCCAGTCCCTCGACAGCTATCCCATGAGGCTGGTCAGACCGGGCTCCACTGCAGTGTATTTTACTAATAAAGGTGTTAGATTGTATTCTCTGCTGTTATCCCGACTCTTCATTTCTGGGAAGGCCGAGAGGTGGTCGCGAGTGATCCGGGTGGCCCATTTGGGGTTACTTCCTTCATAAGGCACCCCTCAGGTAGGCCCAAGATTGCCCTGTGGGCAGGGTGAAGTGTATGTGAAAGGTAGGACATGTACTAGTGTGTGTTACATGTCCTGATAGTGAAATACTGTGTATTTTGTTTTTCACTATTGAAAGGATGTCTGTCACATAGGTTAACATGGGAGCTGCCTTGTAACATCTTACAAGTGTAACTTTCCATTGGGACAAGGTATAGAAATGGAGTTTAGGCTCTCTTAACTCAGAATTTAATAACACACCTTTTAGGAAAGGTGGTTTTTAAGTTATGTGCTTGAAAATGCCACTTTTAGAAAGTGGGCATTTTCTTGTTTAACCATCCTGTGTGCCTCTGCCTGTTTGTGTATTCACAGTCTGATTTTGGAGTGAAAGAAGCTGGGGATGTGCATTCACTCTAGACAGTCACAAGGGGGGATTGAGGTGTGCCCTTTCTTGACTGGGTGACTCATAGCCAGGCTGGATAGACCTTGTCTCCATTTAGAGTGGTGAGAAGGGTTTCATTCGCACCTGAATAGGTTGTGTCTCCTTTGCACAATGCTGTTTCCACCTCCTGCAGTCAAGCTGGACCAGGGAGGTCAGAACTGATTTGGACTGAGCTCAGAGACCCTTGCCACAAAAAGAACAAAGAGAAAATGGGGTATAAGTACTGGACCTAAAACCACAGAACTTTAGATTACTTCGAGAAACAAGAGGACCCTGCCAAGAAAAAGAGCTGAAGAGTAGTGTAAGGAGCACTGCCTTTTCTGTGTGAGGGGTGGGTTGGCCTGCAGTTGCTGCTTCTATCTGTGGCAGAGGAAAAGGACTGACCCTTTTTTGCCCTGCTGTGGTATCCTGCTTGAGAAAGTCTCTAAGGGCTTGTGTATGCTTGCCTCCTGTTGGAGATCCTTGCTACATCAAACAAGCATTTGCAATGCAACCAGTCTTGCATTTATGAGAGTTTGAGATATTGCCACTGTAAATGACAATGCCTTTTATTTATGTGTTGTTTTTAAAACAGATAAATAAAAGGCATCGTCATTTACAATGCCAATAGCTTAAACTCTCGCAAATGCAATACCTATTGCATTGCAAATGCGTGCTATAAAAATTAAAAATAAGCGCTAGGAGAGAGCGTGTCCTGTATCCAACAGCAGGCAGGACAAAGCTATTTGAGAAAATAGCGCTCAGAGTCTGTAATTAAAGCCTACTGAGCAACAACACACATCACGTCGGACCTACTCCCCATAAGCATGGGTGTCCCCCAAGGATCAGTTCTCTCCCCACAACTATTCAACATCTACATGGAACCCCTCACCACAATTCTCAAAAAAGCCAACATCCCCTTCCACCTCTATGCAGGCTATACCCAGATCTATCTAGAAACTTCCTCCATTGGTGACATTCAGAGACTAAACGATACTCTAAGAGAAGTTCGACACTGGCTATCCTTCAACCACCTGAAACTTAACCAAGATAAGATGGAAATCCTTCTCATTTCCAAAAAGGAGCAGGCCACCCAAATCACAGAATGGCTAAAAGCTTTTGATGCTCTCAACTGCAATCTCACCCCCGCCGACTCCGTAAAATCACTGGGAATCACTCTGGACCCAAATTTAGACATGGTCAAACACATCAAGAACACCGCAAAGAGCGCTTTCTTCAACCTAAAACTACTCAATAAAATAAAACCCTTCATCCCTCCCAACGACCTCAAACAGGCTACTCAATCCCTGGTGCTGTCCAGATTGGACTACGGGAACGCAACCCTCACAGGAACAGCAAAATTTCACTTAGCCCCCCTCAGATCAACTCTAAATGCAGCAGCCAGGATAGTCACCAGAGTAAAGAAATACAAACACATCTCCCCCGCTCTCAGAGAGCTAAAATGGCTCCCAATCGAAATGCGTGCCAACTTCAGAACCGCCTGTCTCACACACAAAGCTCTGCACACTGGGAAACCTGCCTACCTGGCCTCCAAACTCAATAAGGCCGGTCAGACAAGGAACCTCAGGAGTACTAACACACTACTTCTCATTCCTCCGAAAACTCGCAAACAAAAAACCTTATCACGCTCCTTTTCAGGAAATGCGCCCAAAATCTGGAACTCCATCCCAGTCCATAGCAGGACTATCCCCTCCTTTTTAAAATTCAAAAGCCAGCTTAAAAAGACCTCTTCCTCAACCGAACTCTTCCAAATGGATAGCTGCCGCCCAACGTAGAATCTTGCCTATTGCAGCATATAACCACTTTGACAAGAAGGCTTCTACAACACCTACCTCCCGACTCGCTCCTTTGTCCCCACTCCCTGAACTGGATTCGTCAAGAGTTAATGTGTTTATTATTGTTTTACTGTGTGTCCGATTTCTTCGCTATAAATGTTGTAAAGCGCTCCAATACCTTCGGGTCTGGCCAGCGATATTGAAAACTCTTAAATAAATAATAAATAAATAAATAACAGGGAGTGTCGCCATGGGAGGTTACAAAATGAGACAAGGCGGTACTAAGGAGGGACTACTAAGCCTTTTGACAAATGAACAGCCACTGTTTACAGTGGACAATGACACAAGCCAATGAAAAATGTGGGCGGAGAGCGGGTGGTGCTTCAAGTCCCTACGTCAATACAGCATGCCTCGCAGAGCAGCGCATGCGCTGCCCAGGCTCGACCTAAAAAGTGAAAGTACAAATCTAAGAATGCAATAAGCTGTTACCTACAAACACAACAGCTGGCTAATTAATATCCTCTAGCATAATGACACATGGGTTACTTCAGACAGCTCTAAGTGACAATAGCTCATCACCGTCCTGGCATTATGTGGTAGAAGTATCGGTGCCAGTCAAAAGTTTCAACTCCATGGAGTGGCATAAGCGGGCCCTGCAAGTTGCAACCATTTAGAAGCAAAATACATTTCACAGAAACAGGACAGTGCATTTGGTGCTTGTAAAACCAAATGTTCATTTTCAAAAGTTAATTTAAGAAATATACATTTTTCAACATCCTTTTTCTGACCACGGGGAATGCTATTCAGTCAGAATTCTTTTTTAACATAGTGTGTGTATGGTAATCAGATAGCTGTCAGATTAAAGTGTGTTTTGTGACCAATGCCGTCCAGCAGTCTTAGTTATATAGCTAATAGCACTTTACAATCTGTGTCACATCGTCATGCCTGGCTCCGGCGCTCGGCGCTAGGACCAGGTGGAAAGGAGAGGCTAGGGGAAGAGAGGAGCCGACGAGGCGCGGGCAGAGAAGGGTTTGTAATTGAATAAAGAAGGTTGTGCCCCTCCCGAGCTGCGTTTGGTGTCCTCATTTCGCGGACATGACACTGGCGACGAGGGTTGGATCCTGAACCTGCCGATCCCGGTCTGGAGACACGCGCTGCAGCAGTGAGTCAGCGTGTGCCATCTGATGCCCGTAAATGCGCTCCCAAGCGCATATAACGCTGGCTGCAAGTGGAACTGCACTGAGGAGACTGCCATCTGCCAAAAGCCTGACACTGTGAGTCACTGTGTGCTGCATCATCGCGCCCAGGGTTAGCCCCTGCCTGCATGCTTGCCTGCCTGCCTGCAGTTCATCACCAGTTTTTGCCCAAAGCCTTGTGCACACATGTCCTACTGGGCGGCCATCTTAGAGTCAGGCCATATAGCCACATACCCTGCAAACACCACGGCGGCCATCTTAAAACCAGGTAAAAGTTTACAATAATCTGCTCACTCACAATTCCTGGCACCATCAAGGCCCCAGAGCAACTGCTGAACCCCAGAGAGAGCCAAGAAGCCACATTTACACGGCAACATGTCAGTGGCCCTGGACACATCGCAAAAAGCGCAGCCTTGTCCAGTAATGCTGGGTGTATCCTTCCTACACCCCCCAGAACCTTTGGTCCTCACGTCTGGCAGTGGCATGGGTCCAAGATGGCAAAGCTGGCTAGAAGATTTTGAAGACTTTATGATGGGGTCGCAAGTCACCGACCCCAAACAGCAGCTAATTGCCCTGTGCAACCTGATAGGCAAAGACGTCGGGCAAGTTATTAAAGAACTACCGCCAGCCACTGCAATCTCATATCAAGACGTGAGAGAAGCACTGAACAGGAAATTCCTTCACAAACTAAATTTAGACTACGAACGGTATACCTTCAATCTGGCATCACAAGAAAAAGATGAACCAATGGGTGACTTTATCACAGGGCTCAAACGTTTAGCTCGCTACTGCGAATTCGATAACTTCAACACAGAAGATGCACTTTGCCTATGGATCATAGAGGGGTGTCAATCAGAGTCACTAAGTCGTCGCCTGCTAAAGAAACACTACTCACTCAACGACATCGAAGAGCTGACGCGAATAAACGATCAAGCCGAAGACCATGCAAAAAAGATGGAAGCTGTAAAGACAGAAAAACGCGAACAAGCCTTCCGACTCCACTCTCAAACAGACACGCAGAGCTCATCGGATTACAAAATAACCCACAAGCCTGCAAGCCAAACTCGCAGTGGGAACAAGACTAGCAGCAACAAGAAACAACAACTACACTGCTACCGCTACGGACTAGATTACCCTCACACGGGCCCATGTCCTGCCATGGGGCAACGTTGCCACTGCTGTGGGAAGGAGAATCACTTTGAACAAGTGTGCCAAACACCCCACAGAGAATCTGCGCCAACAAGACGCACCCCGCGACCTCGCCATCACGTGGGAGCAGTGCGTGAGAGGCGAGACAGGTCGACCAGTTCATCGAGATCAAGCATACGGTCGTACCACACACACCGGTCCCGTCGCTCGTCATCAAGGGAATCCTCAGCTCTGACCCCCATATCTCAAGATAGCTACGAATACGTATGCATGGTAGCAGACCCCGACAGGCTAAAGAAATACCCGAGACTACACATCCAAATGGGAAATCACCCAGCAAAGTTTGTCCTAGACACCGGAGCGTCACTCAACTACATATGTGCGACAGAATACAAGAAAATGAATCCAAAACCCAAACTACAGAAAGCTGCTGTACGCATCTTTACATGGATGTCCAAAGAACCCTTACCGTGTCTCGGACAATTCAGCACGTCTTTTACATATGAAGACAGAACAGTCCCCGCACAAATTCACGTCATAGAAGGACCTGAAACAGCTGACTGTCTCCTTAGCCTACACACGGCTGAACGCTTGAAACTAGTGGAGATCCTATACAAAGTCGATGACTCGCCGGACATTGTCAGCAAATTCCCGAAGCTATTCACAGGACTTGGCAAACTGGCACACTTCAAAGTCCGACTACACATAAATGAGCGGATATCACCCTTAGCTCAGCACCTCCGAAAGGTACCTTTCCACCTCCAACAAGCTGTGGATGAGGAGCTACAAGACCTGCTGAGGGCTGACATTATTGAAAGATCGACTGGACCCACACCGTGGGTATCCCCAGTAGTGGTTGTACCCAAGCGGGGAGCGGAAAACAAGGTGCGCCTGTGCATGGACATGAGGGCCCCGAATACAGCCATAGAGCGAGAAAGACACCCGGGACCGCACATCAGCGATATGATCACTTGCCTAAACGGGGCGAAAGTCTTTTCAAAATTGGATCTAAACAAGGGATACCACCAGCTTGAGCTTCATGAGAAATCCCGGTACATCACCACTTTTTCGATGCACCAAGGACTCTTCAGGTACAAACGCCTCAACTTTGGAATTTCCTCAGCTGCGGAAATATTCCAAGAGGCAGTGAGGCGAGTCATTCATCACATTCCCAACGCATTCAACAATTTTTTTTTTTTAACACAAATTTTTATTAAGTTTTCAGTTTTGATGAAGAATCGTATTACATTATAATAGTGACGTTATTAATCTGTGAAATCAAAGAAATAACAATAGGCAATAACATGGTATCTTTGTCAAACAAGAAGTCTACAAAGCCTACATCTTTATAGCGTCCAGTTACATATATAGTTCATAGCCCAACGCATTCAACTTTAGCGATGATATTCTGGTGTTCGGTGACACTCTCAAGGAACACGATAAAGCTCTGGATCGAGTGTGTCATGCTCTTTTAAATGCCAATCTTACACTCAATCGGGACAAGTGTGAATTCCACAAATCGGCGCTAAAATTCTATGGCCACATCTTCTCCAGTGAAAGAATGCGACCTGACCCTGAAAAAATGATGGCACTGGCTGACACGCCTTGCCCCCGTGATGTCAGTGACATACGATCCTTCCTAGGCATGGCCAGCTACTACGCCCAATACATCAAAGACTACGCCACCATTAGCTATCCCTTACGGGAACTTACAAAACAAGGACAACCATTCCGATGGTCAACCAACTGTGAACGAGCGTTCAACAAAATCAAGACTGCAGTAAGCTCTGCCATTAACCTGGTATACTTTGACCCTCGCAAGAAGACAGAAATCACGGTTGACGCGAGCCCAGTGGGACTCGGAGCCATCCTGGCTCAGTACGAAGATGAAGGAGACCAGCGACACATTGTAGAATACGCCAGCCGCAGTCTCACAGACACTGAGAAAGCATACTCCCAACCGGAGAAGGAGAGCCTGGCGGTTGTATGGGCATGCAAGCACTTTCACGAGTAGAAAGTCAAGATACCTTTGCTCATCATGCGTGTCCTTAAAAGTGACAGGTGCCACGCCCCCTTGCACTAAAAGTGACAGGTCCCAAACCCTTATGATGGATGTAGGTGACCATTTGACCCAAGGGGCGGCCTGCCCTAGGGCAGGGCTGCTTTTGGAGACAGCAGCAAACCAGAGCCCTATGACGGAGGTTTAGGTTTAGGTTTAGGGGATTTATAAAGCGCATGACTACCCTTGGGTATCTCAGCGCTGAAGTGATACAGGACAGGCAGATGTTAGCACAAGGGATTAGGGGAAGAGCCATGTTTTAAGTCTTTTTTTGAAGGACACTTCGTTTTCAATTAATTGGAGTTCTGGATCCATACTGTTCCACAGTTTAGGTACCAGATGAGTGAATGACCTTCCGCCCCATCTGGCTCTCTTGAATCTGGTAGGATTCATCAGAAAGTTAGAGCTTGACCTAAGGTGGCGACGGGGTGAGTAATGTGAGACCAACCTTTGGACCAGGGAGGGGCCTCTCCCATACATGGCCTGGTGAGCCAGGCTTAAGGACTGAAATGTGATCCTGGCTTGGACCGGAAGCCAATGAAGCTCCCTCAGTGAGGGTCTGGCTGAATAGTGTATGGGTATATTCAACAGCAATCGGGCAGCTGCATTCTGTACGACTTGCAGTCTATTTGTAACGTATTTAGGAGAGCCCAGAAAGAGAGAGTTGCCGTAGTCCAGCCTCGATATCACCAAGGCTTGCACTACAGTCTTCCTCAACTTCTCTGGGAGCAGGGCCATTATTTTTCTGATCATACGGAGTATCCCATAGCAGGTGCTTGAAAGTTTTCTGGCCTGGACCTCCATCGTCAAGTTCTGGTCCAGCCACATACCTACATTTTTTATGGCTGTTTTAGGAGGGGGTGGCGGCCCCCAATTGACTGGCCAGGGAATCTCCAAGCGAGGGCTGAAGTTGCTGCCCAAGATCATTAGCTCGGTTTTGTCCCCATTCAATTTGAGGCTGCAGTCAGCCATCCAAGATCCTATTTTTTCCATGCAAGGGACAAGTTGTCTGTGGTCCGAGTTAAGGGAGTCTGAGATTGAGACCACTAGTTGCGTGTCATCCGCATATGACACGATGGAGAGGCCAAATTCCTGTATAATGTGGGCCAAGGGGCTAAGATATATGTTAAAGAGTTTTGGACTTAGGCAGGATCCCTGAGGGACTCCCCAAGGAGCTGAGAGGGAGTCTGATGTGAATCCGGCCTCCTTGCATTGGAAGGATCTCTCACTCAGGAATGACGCAACCCATTGGTTGGCTGTTCTTCTAATTCCAACATCCTCAAGCCTTTGGATAAGCACTGTGTGATCTACCGTATCGAACGCCGCGCTTAAATCCAAAAGTACTAGGGCGGCAGATCTCCCTTGGTCTAAGATGTATTTGAGTTTTTCAGTGACCACAAGCAATGCTGACTCCGTGCTGTGTTTTGGTCGGAATCCCATCTGGGTCTGATGTATGATGCTGTTGTCTTCCAGAAAACTGGAGATCGTGCTGTTCGCGTGTTTCTCTGCAATCTTGCCTAGAATAGGTAACAGGGATATTGGGCGATCATTGGCCAGAACTGCAGGGTCTAGTTGTGGTTTTTTTAGCAGGGGTTTGATGATGGCATGTTTCCACTCTTTGGGTACTTTGCCATTTTCAAAGGAGAGATTGATTAGATTGGAAAATTGGCTAAGAATAGCTTTCCCACCCTGGGCGAGAATATGGGGTGGAGCCGGGTCTAACGGGGAACCTGATTTAATATTCTGTAATATGGAGCACCCCAGATCTTCTCTCATTTTCGGAAAGGACAGGAGGGCAGGGCCGGCGGGGTGGGGAGGTCCTGCTCGTTCACTCTTCCTTGGGGAGTTTAAAGTGCTATGGGGGTCCTCTGGGGTATCTCGTGTCTTGGTGGAATTAGGGTGGAGAGAATTGTAGATATTTTCCACTTTGCTCTTGAAAAATGAGGCTAACCCATTGCATCTTTCTTTGGAATGTTGGGAGCTGTTTGTTCCGGGGTCAATTGTGGTAAGGGATTTGACAATTTTAAAAAGCTCCTTAGAGGAGTTGGAAGACTTTGCTATTTTTTCTTCAAAGAAGGCTGCTTGTGCTTTCCTGATGCTCTTGTGGTGGAGCTGTATGGCTAGTTTGTAAGCTATTTTGAGCTCTGGGTCATAGGATTTCCTCCAGTTACGTTCTAGTCTCTTACAGCTCTTCTTTTGAGCGACCAGCGTAGGGCAAAACCAGGACGATCTATTCGAGTTTTTTTTGCATTAGTGGGCCTGGCTTCCTGAAGTTCCGATCAATGGAACTATTTATCCAAGTTAGCCAGTTGCCATGGGCCTCTTCGAGGTCTTTAGTGTCTGGTGGGGCGGAGGACTCGAGATCAGTGATCCAGGCCTCAGGAGCTTTTCTAGGCCATTTGCGCCCCACTACTATACGTTCTTTTTTTTGGTCACCTAGATGAGGTTTAAGGAGGCGCAACGGGATCATGGAATGATCTGTCCAAGGCATCCGCTTGGGTGCTAGCACCTCCAGTCTGGGGTCATTTGAGAAAATGGGGTCTAGGAGATGGCCATTTTCGTGAGGCTGGCCAT